>PVLD010005140.1:0-115800 GCA_004027595.1 Dinomys branickii | reverse complement strand
GGGGGGGGGGGGGCATAGTTGAGTGGGAGAGTGCTTGCTTCCCAGTGCAAAGCCCTGGGCCCCACCCCGAGCTCTGCAAACTAAGAGGACACTTAAGGGGACCCAGTTGTATAAAGACATGTAAATGTGTAAAAGATATGTAACATTATCAAGAGATATACAAAAAGCTGAAAATGTATAGTACCATTAATTTAAAAGCTAGCAATAGAGGAGAGACTGAGGTAGGAGGGGACAAACAGCTTCCAACTCCGTATCGCAGGCCAGTCCATGATGTCTACTGCAAGAAGAAGAGAATTCTATAGAATGAAGCCACTAAAATAATTTTAAAAGCACTGTCACCAAAGTAACTGAAAATAAATTCTCTACCAAATCATCAGAAAATGCATGCACAGAATGAAATCGAGAAAACACAAATCACACAGTAAAAAGGTTTTTAGAAGGAAAAAAAAAGGAGTGTAAGATATAATACAGCCAAAACAAACAGCTAAAATATATCTGTTGCTATCACCAGATTCAAGTGGATCAACTAACTTTTTACAAATAAAACATTCAAGCTGTGTCGCAAGCCATTTGCGGGCATGAGCAGCCCAAGACATGGTAATCAAGGAAGTCTGAAGCGGAGATTTGGGGCAAAGTTCTCAGGGAGATATACATATATATATTCTAATATCTATTATATATTTTATGTTAATATTATTTATATATAAAGTTAAAGGCATCATATGGGGTAAATAAAGGCAATTTATATTAGAAAATAAGTTGGAATTAAGGCTTTACATTCACATTTATTCCTACACCAAACATAACATCATGCACATCTTCAAAGAAAACCCTGCGGAACTGAAAGAAAAATGGAAAGGGAAGTAGGAGGCCCCGTCTCTACGCAGAGTGTGCAGAACAGTGGGAGAGCTGCCGCACAGCCTGGATGAACTTCTCAGGCCAGCGCAGCGCACTGACTGTCCGCAGTCTCGCGTCAGTGTCGTTCCCAGCGACAAAGTCAGTGTTAAAACTAGAAGACCAAGGAAACAAAAACCACCTCGGCCGCTCAATTGGACAGGAAATCAAGACAAAATTATTGTACACTTGAAACCTGACAGTAAACACTTCGTGAACTTAGGAGATACGACTGTAGTAACGTGGAGAACAACGCATGGTCCGAGACCTGAATACTTACAAGTAACAGGATGAAAATAAATTAATTCATAATCTTACCCACGGAATTAAAGAACGAAGGAAGATGTATAACAAGAGTAGAAGGAAAATCTAAAGACAGAATTCACTGTATTAGAAGGTTGAAGAGGTCTAACAAAAAGGTTTTAAAAAATAATAAAACAGAAATGAGGTGGACTGGGATGGGATTCAGGCGAGGGAGAAGAGGGGCAGGGGAGGGAGCGTAAGAGGGAGGGAGATGCGCTGTGCACGTGTGCCGCTCCCCAGGGCCGACAGAAAGATTCTGTAGCATAAACGCATAAGAACAAAAAAGGTAGCAGAAAAATGGTGAGCACAATCTTAGAGTAAACTAAAACAATTATCCAAGTCTCATTTATTCAGTTTTTAAATGGAGTCACATGGTTTCCCGGAAAAATATGAACGCCAAACATTCACCATAGAAAAGAGAAACGTGATCAGACCAACTATACAGAAAAAATAAAGTTTTTAAGATTTAGCCAAAAAAGTCCCACCTATTGTCCCAGTGGGAACTGAACCAAATGTTTAGAGACTTAATACTTGACAAGTTTTGGGGACGTTAAGAAATATAGCTCTATAAGTCCATGCATTGAAGTACCGGGTTCCCCACCCCCCAAAAAACAGGTAGCAATAAAGGAAGAGAATACATAAACAGAAAAGTAAACAAACATAGCTAGGTTCTGAATAAATAAATAAATAAATAAACATCTCCACAAACTGATTAACTGGACAGTAACGCAAAGTGGCCTTGGAACTGCTGCGCAGCCAGGAGTTTGTCTTCTGTGGGATCAGAGAGTCCAAAGGCTGCAGTGTAGCCTGGCAACCGCAGGAACCAGAAGGCCCCAGGGCCCCACTTGTGAAGGGACCACACTGCCTGGAGGAGGCCTGGCTGCAGCTTGGGTCGAGGGAGTCCTTCGCGACCAGCAAAGAAACAGTGTCACCATGGGGGGAGAGCCTGCCTCACTGGAGCCAAGGAGCCTGGGTAGGACCCTGGGGCTGGCTGGGACAGGGTGGACAGGACGAAGGAAGGGGGAGGAATAGGAACACGGTCTTGTTGTCTGAGCCCATCTTCTAGGAGGTACTTATAACCGTCCAGAACCCAGAAATTTAGCCTTTCTACTAGCAAAGGGTAAAATTAAACAAATAAGAGAAACAATGCGTGTGGGGACAAGAACATATGGAAGTCTGTGCCTCTGTTTTAAACTTGGGTTCTTCATCGTGACTGTAGATGCCAGGAATACACAGTCTCTGCTGCTCCTGAAAAACACCCAAACACAAATACTGTGCGTTCGTATTTTAAAAAATAGGAGCCGAGAAAGAGCAGGAGGGGGGAAAGAGGAAGAGAAAGAAGAGGGAGAGGAAGAAGAGGTGGAGAGGGAAGAGAAGAAAGAAGGAGAAGGAGAAGGAAAAGAGAAAAATAAGAAAAAGAATCAGAAGGAGGAAGAGAAAAACAGAAGAAGAAGAAGAAAAATTAGGAGGAGGAAAAGGAAGAAGGAGAATTAGAAGGAGGAGGTTAGGAAGAAGACAGTGGTGAAGGAAAGGAAGGGGGAGGAAGAGGAGGCAGGGAAAAACAAACTCTCCACACACAGGCGCCAAGTGCAGACAGGAAAAGAACTGCCTGCAGGCCAGGAAGAGCTCCTTGCCGGAAAGCAGGCCCACAGAGCTTGGATGTCTTGCTTCCAGAACTGTAAGAAAATTATTCTCTGTGATTCTTGTTATGACACCGTACATTGACTATTATGGTGTAGGTCGAGAACCCCCCAAAGTCCTTTGCGTTCAGAGGAGGGGATCTCAGAAGGTGACTGGTTGCTGGGGGTGTTGTACTCACCAGAAGATAAATCCTGCTCTTCACCGTGGCTGTGTCTTTGGATGTTTGATCTCCCTCCCCAACTCCTCCCTCCGCTCTGTGCTGTTTGGCTTCCCAGGGATGAGCAGTTCTCCTCCACCTCCCCTTCTGCCACGCTGTTTCTGCCTTGGAGTCTGCACCATGGACTTAACTCTCTGAAACCATAAGCTGAATAACCCTCTCCTTGAAGTGTGGGGATTGGGTCTTGTGTCCCAGCAACAAGAAAGCTGAGTGCACACTAAGAATAGTTTTGGTGGGAAAAAATGGTTAATTATATTTCAAAAAAATTATGAAGGTGAAATACAGATATATTAAATGCTCAGATGGAATGATATCATTGGCTGAAAGAAAAATGTAAGTTATATTTGTAATCTTGGAAACAAGACAACTTCTAAGGAGACTCCTAAAGAATAAATCATAGAATACAAAAGTGGAAGTAACAGCTCCTTTCCCTTGCCATGTTCTCTCGTTAGAAGGCACCCCAGGTTTGGCCCACATGCGGGAGAGAGGGATGAGTGCAGGGCTCAGAATCACTTGCAGCAGTTGCAGAGACCACTGAACCAGGCACCTCACAGAGGACAGAGTGCACAAAGCCACATAAACACAACAAAAGGTGGCGAGCCTCACGAGCACTCAAGAAAATGCCAGGTAAAACAGCAGTTCATCCTTTTCACTGTGCATTTGGTTAGCATTTTCTTAAAGTAATGACATGTAGTGCATGGAAGGGGAGAAAGAAGACACTCCATAACTGGCCAGGCACAGCTTGGCCCCAGGATGGCAGGTCCCCACCCACACAGCTGCTGCCGCTCATGCCTGCTTCTTTCTGGGCGGCCACACACTTTGGTTCTGGACCTTGGGGCCGTGTGTTTCAGAGGAGGACAGGCAGGCTCTTCCCAGCCCATGGCGGGCTGTGGGTTCATCTTAGCTCATCATGAGATTTGCTTGCCCTTTGCCTGCCATTAGGGAAGGGACGGATATAATGAACAGTTGCTCAGGAGGGAACCATCCAAGCAGCGTCAGAGCAAGTTCTCTTGCTCCTGAGAAAGGGCAGAGGAGAGAGTTCATTCTTTTCTCTTTCTGGTCTTAGAGAATTGTATCAGGAACCCACAATGCCCCAGCAGCCACAGCCAACTTGGGTGAGGAAAGTGGCCAGGGAAGAGAGGAGCTGGACACAGTGTATGAGGTGCTGCGGCTAGGACAACCGTCCAGAACCCTGGTGTTACAGTTTGTGTCTGGATGACCCTAAAGCCTCCTGCAGTCACAGGGTGGGCTTCTAGAGTTTATGATTGATCCATTGTCCAATGTTGGGATTATGGGTGTGAGTGCTACACCTGCCCTGGGGCGGGTAGTCTGCATACAATGTAAGGGAGGGAGAGAGGCCTGTTCTCCCCTACACACCTCCTTTTTGCTCTTGTTGCTTCTGCTGTCTTTTGCCGCCATGAACCATTGCCCTCTGACATGTGCCACTCTGCCTTGGAGCCAGCTGAGTATGGACTAAAACCTCCATAAACTGTGAACTGAATAAACCTTTCCTTCCTCAATTTTGGGTATCAGGTATTTTGTCTCAGCGACGAGAGAAAAGTAACCAAGACACCCGGATTAGCCAGAGTAGCACCTGGAATGTCTTTATGAGGCGTGACCACCAACATGGTGGCTGCAGCTGCCCTGCGGCCTCCACGGGAAAGGCAGCTCTTAAAAGTGCAGAGTTCTGCCCTCATCCTCCTCATTCATGGGCCTACCACTGTGCAACTTCCAGCTCCTCCCTGAAGCCAAAATGACCATGAAAAGGAAATGTTTTGAATCATTTCAGGGCAAAAAGGCAGCCACAATAGTGCAACTAAAGTCCCTTGGGAAAGAGGACTCCAGAGCTGCTTCACAAAGCGGCAAGAGGCGTGGATGAGTGTCTGAAGCACAGGGAAGGGTTTGGAGTGGATTCATGGCCATATGTTTTTTCCTGTGATAAAATTATTTTTAATTTTGGTATTCACCATATTTCTTATCAAACGAGCCTCACATGCTGACTCCCTCATGAGGTGCAGCCCTAGGACGACGTCTGTCAACATGGGCCTGAGCCCTGCCTCACTGTCGTGTAGGGCAGTACTAAAAGGCCATGCCCACCACAGGGGAATAAGCCAGTCTTTGTAGTGCTGTTTAAAGAAATGATTACTACAAGGATGGAGAATATAGAGGAGGTGAGACAGAGTCTGTTTTACAGACTTTGCCCTGTGTTTCCACTTTAGAAACACGAAGTTTTCTGAAGGAAAAGGAAACGCTCAATGAAACAATGAGTCACCTTCCAATTTGGCACCACAAAGCCATCCCACGGCGGAACAGCAGAGGCTTTTTCAGACCTGTGAGAGAACTCAGGTTGCAGAGCAAAGTGCCACATCAAACCATGCAGAAGCAGGAGGGTCTCTGACGTGGGACCCCCTGGACACACCCCACCTCCACCTCACCCCACCCCTGCCGCCAGTGGGAACCTCTGAGCGGTTGTTTCCGAGAAGCGCCAGGGGCTCAGGGTGAGATGCCCCTAGGCCACAGTCTCGAGGTGGGTGCCTGCTGTGGGCTTTGGCCCCAGCCCACCAGGCTCTCAGGGTGAGTTCTGAGCCCTGTGTGGCTCTGGCGGGGAGGAAAGGACTCCGAATTGTGAAATATATCCAGAGCATTTCCTGTAATGATGGCCTACCCACCAGGAAAGGGACTTCGCCCCAGCCCTGTCCCTGTACCCCGGGGATGGCACACTGCCACCCCAGCACCCCCACCCCCCCGTCCTCCAGGTCTTACCCCAGGGGACAGAGAAAGAAATCAAGCTGTGAAGAACACTAGTGAAAATCACAGCCCAGAGAGGTGCGTCCACCGGATGATGTCACTGGGATATGATACAAGGCACCTCTCACTATGAGAGGCTGAGGTAGGAGGATCACAAATTTGAGCTCAGAATGGTGATAACCCCATCACCCTGGGAGGCTAAGGCAGGAGGACTGCCTGGACATCTTAGCAGGTCAGCAAGATTCTGTCTAATAAGAAGGAAAGGTGGTGAGGTGCAGAGGGCTGGGAGTGAAGCTCAGGGTGAGGGCCCTGGGTTCAATCCTCAGTGCTGGGGTAAAGTTAGCACAAAAAGACTGGCCCTTCCCCGCACCTTCCCACCACACCAACACAATTCCCTTAGAGTAAAATAATGGACAAATCTGTGTGGGAGGAGAGAGCGCCTTAGCAGAGCGAGGATTCGGAGGGAAGATGAAAACCAGCGCTTAGTTTGAGCTCTGGGACACCTCCAGCCACAGCCAGCATTAACCAGAGCCTAACTTGCTTTGTGGTTGTCTTCAGTACTGAAGATTGAACCTAGGCTGTCTCACTGAGCTACGACCCTGGCCTTGTTTATTTATTTGTTTATATTTTTATTTTGAAATAAGGTCTTGCTGAGTCACCATGTTGTCCAGGCTTGACCTTTGCATCCTCCTGCCTCAGGCTTCCAGTGTGCTACGCTTTCAGGCATGAACCACCATGACCTGCTACAAAGTCTTAGCTTTTATGCCGTTAATGTAAACCCTCACACCAAAGGCTGAGGTCCTATTTTCCCAATGCAGTTATTCCAGCTTTCAACCCAAAAGAACAAAGTTGCCAAAAGGCAAGGAGAAAACTGTGGGGAGAAGAGGCCAGAAATGGGCCTGGGTGAGGCAGGTGCTGGGATTATTGGACAGGGAGCTTAAAAGGCCACGGTTGGTATGTTCAGAGCTGCAGTGGGAACACTACACAGCCTGCAAGAACAAACACATCACTGAATTCAATACAGCCAAGGAAAAAACTCAGTGAGCTTCAAGAATGGGCCACAGAAATGCAAAGAGAATAAAGAGCAACGTCATGGCGTATGTCTAGCCATCCCCAGAGCCTCACACAGTCATAGGTGGGGCTTCTCCAGGGGTGGCTGGATCTAGGGTGTGTGATGCTGGGGTTAAGGGTGCGTGATTACTAAACGAGTCCACTGATTGGTTTGGCATAGTTCCGGGTAGGGTTAAGGCTGCCCCACTCTGGGTGCGTGTGCTATCCACCCCAAAGGTGCACAGACTAAATTAAAACAGAAAGGGCCGGAAGGGGCTAGCGTGCTGTTTGCTGCCTTCCACCTGCCACCAAGTGTTTCTCCTCTGCGATGCCCTTCTGCCAGGCCACCCTGCCTTAAAGCCAGCTGATTATGGGCCTGTACAAACTCTGAGCTGAATAAACCTTTTGTCCTTTAACTTTGGTATTTTTTCTCAGTATTGAGAGAAGTAACCAAGACAAACAAAAAAAATCTGTCCAAGAACTGAAACAGTAGCAAAATATGTAAAAAAAATATATACATATATATATTTGGAGTATCAGAAGAAAAAATTTGCAATTATCCAAAACCGTGCAACCAAAAAGAAAAACAAGTGACATGTTTACTATATTAAGAAAAATCCTACCAAGCCAGAGTTCTATACCCAGCACAACTATCCTCCAAAAGCACAGTAGAAACACAGACATTCTTTGACAAACAAAAGCTGAGGGAATTCAGGGCCAGCAGACCTTCCTTGCAATGTGTGTGAAAGGAAAGGGGGATGACATCAGGCACTCAGATCTGCAGAAAGAAAAGAAAAGCACCGAAAGAGGAATAAAAAAAGATGAAATAAAATCTTTTGTGTCTCTCATCCCTTTCTTTTTGGTGTTTTTTTATGTAGAAGATAAGGCACAGGGCCTTCACACTGAACTACATTCCCAGCCCTTTTTTAATTTTTGCTTTTTAAATTTTGAGACCTGATCTTGCTAGGTTGTCCAGGTTAGGCTCCAACTTGCAATCTGTCCTCCCTCAGCCTCTGAGAATGCTGGGTTACAAGCAGGAGCCACTGTGCCCAGCTATTTCTCACTCTTAATCAATCTAAAAGATTTTTGCTGTTGTTTAAAGGAGTAATAGTAGCAATGGAAGGGGTCCTGTCACTTAGGGCACAGTGAATCCATGACATCAGCATCGCAGGGACAGGAGAGAGCAGCTGGGCCTGCTCTGCCCTCGTGCCCAGAGATAGGAGGTGGGGTAGTACCATTTACAGATGGACTTAGTTGAGCTGGAAATGTGTGTTGAAATCTCTAGAGCAACCACTAATGTGTTTAATACACTAAGAGAGGAAATAAAATGCACAGTTAAAATGAGACATGGCAGGAAAAGAGGTCTTTGGCAACAAATAGAAAACAGTTGCCAACCAACGTGGCTAACATTTACACAAATGTAACAGTAGTCATTTTATGAATGACTGCTTGAACCAACTAAAAAGCGAGAGATTAACCCAGGCATGGTGGTTTACCCCTGTAATCCCAGCCCTCAGGAGGCCAAGGCAGGAGGATCACCTCAAGTTTGAGGCCTTGCTGAACTACACAGTGAGACCCGGTCACAAAAAAAAAAAATGCAAAGTAAATAAAAAGTCAGATTAAGAGAGTAGTTTTTAAATATTTGACTCAACATATGTTGTTTTCAGAAACCCATTTGACATATGAAAACTCCAGCAGGTTAAAAGTAGAGAGAGAGTGATTGTGCTAACACTACTCAAAAGAAAACTGGAATAACTGCTGCCTTCCCACAAAGCCGACCGCAGAGCCACGGAGACGATCGGGAATGATGAAGGGTCCTATATAGTAATAAGGGTCGAATCTCCAAGAAGGCAGAATAAATGAATAAAGATGATGACTTACCTACACAAAAGATGTTTCCTCAAGGGACTTTGAATCAATTATTGTGTTGTAGCATTTGAGTAAACTATACCTTACGGACAAAATGAGCTATGAGAAGAAGACCTTAAACTGTTTACAGCAATCATACATTAGTAATAACATCATATTGTTATTCTGAAACCATTATACACATATGCACACAACTGTAAACACACTGCCTATCCATTGCTCAGGGACTCACAGCCACGAGCAAGAGACAGGCGTCAAAGCCAAGAGTCACTGAGCATAGTGGTGCACAGCTGTAAACCAGCTACTCGGGAGGCTGAGGCAAGAGTATTCTAAATTCAAGGCCAGCCTGGGAAACTTAGCAGGACCCTATTTAAGAAGAGCTGGGGATGTAATTCAGTGCTCCCTGGGTCCAGAAAACTGGTGCTGGTCTGAAGGCCGGGAGGAAATATTTCACTTCCTGTGACAAGGCTAGGACAGGCCCAGTTCCATACCAACGTAATTACCAAGGACAGGACTTGCTTGGTTGGAAACTACAAAAATGCTTTGATAGATTAGCAGGTACAGGAAGGAAGGATGGGATGAAAGAGAAGAGTGAGCTCCAGAAGTGGGGCAAAGCCTGGTCTCCTCCACCACACAGACATCATGGTGCCGTGGGTGACGTCTAGAAAGCACAAAACACCCGGGCTGCTCTTGCCACAACCTTGAACCCACACCCCACGCAGCCCCCAGACCCAGCTCACAGGTCACAGCTCCCACAGGGAGGGAGAAGGACAGACTGGACAGCCGGGACAGAGTTCACATACAGCAGACACTGGTCGCACAGTGAGAGAGACGGCATGGTTTTGTCAACAAATGAAGAAGCAGGAAAACAGAGAGGAGACATCTCCAGACGTAAAGGGCAGCCAACTACCTTGTGTGGTTCCGGTTTTGATCTTAATTCAAACCAACTTCAGGACAATTGTTAGACAATAAGCCAAATTTGGATGGTGGCTGTTTCGCGGTTATAGAATTATTGTTGATGTTTTAGGTGCGATAATGAAGTTATAGCTGTGGGTTTGTTTTTTGTTGTTTTGTTCTTTTTTGTTTTTGTTTTTCAGGGGGTATTTGTTTTGTTTTTTGAGACAGGATCTCACTGTGTAGTTCAGGGTGACCTTGAACTCACTACATAGCCAGGCTGGCCTGGAATACAATGTTCTTCCTGCCTCAGCCTCCAGCTGCTGGGATTATAGGCATGTGCCATCACGCCCAGTAGCTGTGTTTTAATTCTGTATTTCAGAGACACATGTTAAGAGTACTGGTGGGTGAACGTACATGATGTCTGGGATGCTTATCAAAGTAAAGTAGCTGGAAGTGGAGGGGAGATGAAGGTAC
This sequence comes from Dinomys branickii, assembly GCA_004027595.1. Classification (NCBI taxonomy): domain Eukaryota; kingdom Metazoa; phylum Chordata; class Mammalia; order Rodentia; family Dinomyidae; genus Dinomys; species Dinomys branickii. Next base: position 105,707 of record PVLD010005140.1, on the reverse strand, counting down.
AGATTGAATTTGAGGTGGAGGGACACAGATGGCACAGTGGTGATAAACACCCATGGTGGCTCACAGTGGCTCAAGTCTACTCAATGGGCTTGAGACTCGCCTCGGGTTAGTGAAACCCACTACTGCCAGTGTCTGTGTGGCTCGGAGAACGAGAGCAGCCTTTGGCTTCCTCTCAGGCTCTTCCCTGCCCTTCCACTGTGATCGCCCTCCCTGGGAGCCAGCCAACCACGGACTGGAACCTCCCACACCATGAGCCACAACAAACCCCTCCCGTTTTAAGGCACAGCTGTCAGGAGTTTTGTCCCTGCCATGGGAAACTGATGCATATGCAGGATGGTGCACTGCACAATACCCTTTCATTTTATACTTACTGAAAAATTTTATAATAAAACCCCTTCAGAGTGCATATTGCTCCACTCAACTTAGACTCAAATCAGAATATCAGAGGCCAGGATCATCAGTGTCTTTTTACAAAGCTCCCCGTTGACTGGGCAGAAACAGTGTTTGTTGGACATCAACACCTTGCATTTGTATCTCCTGTCCCCACCACCCCACTCAGCTGCAAGCGGACATCAGGATGCACAGGCGACACCTGTGCCTGGTGCCCACAGACCTCACAGGCCCAGCAGGCTTTGCCCCAGCCCTCTTTGCTTCCTGACTCTCTATCTCACCCACAGAAACCTGGTTTGTCCTGTTAAGAAGCCTGAAAACCTCTCCCACCTCCCGTCCACTGTGAGTCCCATTGTCCTCACTCCCCATCTGTCCTGGATGCTAACCTGCCCTCCCCAGCCCTCCCCACCCAGAGCTCATCACTGCTGCAGGGTGTGTGGTGCAGACACAATGGCTCACAGAAGCAGTCCTATCTCTGCCACAGGTCTGCAGGCACCACAGGCCATTTGCACAACCTCAGGCTCATCTGCTCTGTCTCTTCAGCCCCCTGGAACCAGCAGCCACAGCGATATCTTGTCCTCAGGGCGAGGGCAAAATGCAAGTATTGCCCACTGGAAGCCCCGGTTTGCCTCGTGTCCTGTCATGGCACCCAGGTGACACAGGGCCAAGGCCGCAGTCAGGAGCAGGGTGGGAGGGACGAATATTCCTTGAAACCTGACAGAGGAGGAGCTGGGGAGGAGAGCAGGGCTGGGAGCAGAGCTGAGAACAGGAGGAGGTGTCACTACCACACCTGGCCCCAGTGTTCCCTGGGCACCTTGGCCATGTGCCCTTTTGGAGAAGGGGCAGGCACAGAGGCTCCAGGAGGTGCTAGGAAAGAATGGTCATCCAGCAGGAGACTTTGTGACTCCAGCTCTTTCCAGAAGATTCTCTAGGCTGCAAAGGAGAGACTCGGACTGTGGCTGGTGAGCACATTGAGACTGTGGGGTCCCCAGGCTCAGAGCTGCTTGTAGGGGAGTGCTGGGAAATCCGTGGGAGACTCCAGGAGGCAGAGCCCATGTCAGGAGAGAGGTGGGCTGTGCTCAGGAAGCCCCGAGAGGACTCAGTCTGGCCAGGCAGATAGCATGTGCCTAGCCAACGTCCATTTTTAGCCTCTTTCTTGCCAGCAGGACTCAGTTTTGTTGGAAGTAGCCATGTGCTCAGCTAAAACACATTCTTTAGGATAACCAAGGAATGCTGTCTTCTCAAATGATAAGTAGTTGAGCCTTGCTGACCCAAAGGCCACCGCTTCCCGACTTCCCTTGCTTCTCCTCCCTGTCTGGAATGTGGATGTGACCTTTGGAGCTGCAGCAGCCGTCTTGCAGCTGAGCGGTACAAGCCTGGAGATGATGTATAGCCTGGACTCTGAGAGAATGGAGCAAAAAGGTGGAAAGCAAGTGAGTCTATAATATCACTGCTGAGTTTATAAAGTCGCTGCACAGCCATTCTGTCGGGCACAGTAGGTATATGTGGACATGGTAGGGCAGACGGGTAAGGTGAAGCTGTTCTGAGCTGCGGGGCAGGAGGTGTGTTTGGGGATAGGATACATGCAGCTGCTGTGTCACAGGTGGTGTGACTGTGGGACTGCGAGGCTGGAACCTGGTGGGGCTGCATGTTGTTGGAAGTGAAAGAGCTGAGAGGTTGGGCAGCGTCCCCGTGGACACAGGCAGAGTGTGAGGAAGGTCACAAACAGCACGGAGGAGCTGGCGGAGCCTGCTGGCTGCGGGGAGCCTGCACAGAACAGAGGCTGCTGGCATGGGTTTCGGTGGTGCTGGTCTCCAAATTGCTTTCAAGCAGCAATGAGGAGCAGGCTGGGACCCTGCTCAGCACCCAGAGGAGACACGCCGTGCTGAGGGAGGCAGTGTCCTCCAGGAGCAGGCAGGCTGTCTGTGGGGCTGGAAGGTGAGAGCCTGGAGAAGGGAGGGTGTGGTGTAGAGACACTGGCTGGCGGTGTGTTCCAGGGCCCCTGCTGGGTCAGGGAGGGCAGGGGCCACCTCACAGCACAGTGTGGCAAAGGAGTCCACGTGCGCTGGGGACCTGGGAGGCCTGGCTTCCGGGGCCTCTGAGGTAAGCTGAGGCAGGAGCCATGTCCTGTGGTCCCAGGGGCCAAGCAGGAACGTGTGCAGAGGGGCCGAGTAGAATTCTTCCACGGGCTTAATCTCCTAGGCAACTTGCGTGGTGAGATCATCTCCCAAGGGGTGGCCATCCCCAAAGACCCCTGGACTGGCTTCTATCTGTGCACTGATTCTTTCCAGAGGCAGATGCCCGGATTCAAATCATGACTCTGCTGTTACTTGCTGTGTGACCCTGGGCAAGTTACTCAACTTCTCCTGTGTAAAGATAACCATAGTATCTATTACACTGGACTGCAGTGATGATTAAGTGATACAATAAACCTAAGGAATTAGAAATGTGCCTGGTTCATGATGAAGGCCCCACAAGCGTGAGGAAAACTCCTAGTGGCTTAGAGGGGAGGGCAGCCCCTCTGAGGGCAACAATCTCTGCCAGTTCTTGGCCCACCAGCAAACAGGGGCGGAGGCTGGGCACCCTTGGGCTCACACAAGAGGTTCCAGTCCCTCCGTGCTTCTCTCATTCCAGGGCCAGAGACTACTGGGCCCCGCCCTGGGCAGGTGACAGGTCCAGCTGAAGTATCAGCCAGGCCGCCTGACACACCGAAGGGCTCTGGGCAGAGGTGAAGAATGCAATGTAGAATGCAGCTCAGTAACAGACCCGGCTATCAATTCCCCTGAGAATGCTCAGTACCCTCCTCCTCACTTGAGGCACACGCATCCCATCACCCTGGCTGCTTTCTGCAGCAGCTCTGGAGTCCTCTCTCCTGAGGGTCTTTAGCTGCACTGTCTGGCTGCCTCCATGTCCTGAATGGATTCTAGATGTTGCCTTTCACGGTTGTTTTGACTTTGGGGAAGAGACAGAACTCACTCAGTGTCACAGCTGGTGAATAAAGCGGATGAGGACGCAATACTGTGCTCTTACGGGCTGTCTTTCTACCGGACAGCACTTGGCAAAAGCACTCAGCATATTCTGAGCATATCTTGTGAAGACCTCACCAGCCCCACCCTTGGGGGGCCGCCCGCCTGCCCCCCACCTGCTGTCACTGCTATAGTCCTGTGGGCACAGCAGGCCACCCTCCTCCTGCCACCTGTCATCTCTGTGAAACGAGGCAGCAACAGGACCTGGATACCACTCTGCCCATCTCTCCCTCGCTGAGGCCGTCAACACCGGGCTGGGGTGGGCCTCCTGAGCCTGTCCATACTCCAGGTATCCACTTCCGGCCGTCGTGATCCCTCGCTCCCAGGGCACCCACCACTGCTTCTACCACTCACCATGTGGCCAGAACGCGCAACCCCCCAGGGCACATGCAGCCTGCTCAGCACTGTGGCAGGACGGATTTGCTAGCGTAGCCGGCACCCACCTGTCCCTGTGGTCACCTGCTCCGGCTCCCAGCCTTGGGAGGCCCGCGTGACACCAGCTCCCAGCCTGGAGCACATGCACATTGTCCCGCTGCCGTCCTGTGCCATGTTCACCCTCCGCTGTCACCTTGCACGGGACAGGAGTCGCTTCCGTAAGGACTGCCCACAGTGTTCGCCCAGGGAGAGAGTCACACTGAGCCCCGGGCTGCTCTGAACGTGGGAGAGCAGTGCTGCCCGGTGCCCCCCCGAAATTCATGTTCTCCCCTGTTCACTGCTGTTCCAAGAGTAGTACCCGCACGTAGTGTCCGCTTGGTAAACATTTGCCAACACTTGTTATTTTCCGTTCTTTGAACTCCCAGATGCTGCCTTTCCAAGTCAAGGTCAGCTGGACAGGGACCGGGCACCCTGAGGCTCGCAGCCTGGGCAGCACTGGCAGTGGCCGTGCCTGCCTTGCCACCCAGGCCGCCACTCCAAGCCTCTCTACTTGAGGTTATCTGACCTTGCCCCTAGGCACCCGCCCACTTTGCAGGCAATAACTGAAACACCACCACCTGCGGCCACAGGCGCCACCTGCCCAAGACCACCTGGCCCTACAGCACCCCAGGACCCCTTCCCACAGGTGCTGCCTGGCTCCCGCTCTCCAGCCTGGGGACCTTGCTGCCACCAGCGTGCACCGCCCACACAGAAGACGGCTGGGGAAGCTGCCCTCCAGCACTGCTCACCCTTGCATGCGCCAGGGTCCCTGCCCAGGAGTCCGGGCTACCTGGGCCTCGGGCACGGCTGTAAACTGAGCTCCTGCAGGAGCGAACGGATGACCGTGGAATGGCCGCGCGACCTCCCCGAGGAGCTAGAGACCTGTTGGGGGCCGGTGGTGAGAAGGCGCCTCTGCCCATTTCCCACGCGGGGAGGGCGAGGCCAAGAAGGTGGAAGGACTCGCAGCACGAGATTCGAATCCGGCTCTGGGGAGCCACGTCGGGCTTCGTCCCCGCGCACTGTGCGTCCTGTGCTCCTCGCGCGCAGTAACCCCCACTCTGCGCGTCGGCCCCGTCCCCCGCACCCCCCACGGTCCCCAGGGTTCCCCCAGCCAGGGTGGAGCTGGATCCGGGTCGCCCCGCCCGGCTGGCGCCCGCGCTGCCTCTGTCCATGGTGGCGCGGGCCATTCATATTCTAATCACCGCGCGGCCACTCCGCGGGCCGGGGTGCAGCCGCCGCCCCCCACTTCCACTGCCAGCCCAGCCCCCGCCTGCTCCGCCGGGAGGGGTCCCTGGGAAAGCGGCGCCGGCAGGCGGGGAGGGGACAGCGGCGCGGGCGACAGGGGAGGGGACAGACAGACGGACAGGGCTGCGGGGCGGGGAGGAGCGGGGACGGAGCCCGGGCGGGCGAGGGACAAAGAGACAGAGGGGGAAACCGAGGGAGCCTGGGGTCGGCCGAGGGAGGGCCGGCGAGCCGCGACAGGGTGCAGGACATCGGCCCCAGCAGGGCAGAAAGTTCTGGAGATGGCCAGCGCCTCGCCCCTCCCTGCCAAGCGTCCTCCGGCCTCTGAGGCTGGCGGCGGGGTCTGAGGCTTCGGCGCCCGGGGGCCCGCTCCCACGCGTGTCCGCGGACCTGCGTGGATAGAGCCGCCGAGCCCCTCCCTGCGTCTCTGGGGCCCTCACCCCAAACAGCACCCAAGAGGAACCCAGGAGGGCAGGGCGCGGGAGGAGGCGGGGGGCCCACGCGTGGGCGCAAGACCCCCGCCCCGGTCCGCGCGCCCCCAGCCCGCGCGGCGGGGCGGCGGGGAGGAGCGGGGGAGGGGCCGATCTAAGCCAATTTTGATTTCGCCCGTAATGAGCGCCGGGCAGGGCTGGAGAAGGCCTCTGGAACTTTAAATAAGAAAAACGTTGCTAATGCTATAATAGAAGGGGGAAGTCGGAGGGCCGGATTGCGTCGCCCTGAGCCCCCCTCTCGGAGGCGGCTTTTCTTATTCAAAACAGGCCCACAATGGGCTTCACAGTGCGCCTGGCCACGGCCCCATCTGAGGAGCGGCCATTCATCAGGCCGGCTGGCCTATCAATGACATTGCTCCCATGGGGCTGCTATAAAATGATGCTTTTTCCCATGAAACATCCGCAAACATTTTGACGGGTTTGGCTGGGCCCGGCTGGATTACCGAGTGTCCCCTCGCCGCTGCCCGCCGCTCTCCGCCTTCGCCGCTCCTCCTCGTCTTCCTGTTCTTTTTCTCTCTTTCTTTCCCTTTCCCCTTTGATCCTTTTGCGCTCTCACTCTCTGCACCTCTCTCTCCTCCCTTCCCTCCCTCCTGGCCTCCCCGAGCGTCTCTGGCACAGGGGATCCCCAAACATCAGGATTTTTTGGGGGGCCGCCTGTGCTGTCCATGGGAAGAGCATGCATTGTGGGTTACTGGAGGAACCCGACATGGATTCCACAGGTCAGTCCTGCCGCGGGCCGGGGACCTGGCGGGGAGGAGGAGGGAGGATGGGAACTTTAGAAAGAGTTGCAAAAACTTCAGAGGCTGTAACTTGACAGTGGGACCCCAGGAAATAACGGAAAGTGTGCCGAAGTTTCCAAACCCTGGCGAAGTGTGCAAGTGGAACAGTGTGTGTGCGCGTGCGTGCGTGCGTGCGTGCGTCCGTGTCTGTGTGTGTGTGTGTGTGTGTGTGTGTGTGTGTTGCACGTGTGCGCGCACTGTGGAGCGCGCTTTCACTTGCCTTGGACAAAGTTTGGTGCAGATGCTCTGGCTGTGGCGAGCTCTGGGCCCCACTTGCACAACTTTGGAGCCGGGCGCCCCTCGAGGCCTGCCCCTCCCCCGGCTTCGGCTGAATAACGGTGCGCTCTGGGACTGGTGGCTAGGCCGGGAAGCCCAGCCGAGCACCCTGGAGGCAGTGAGGTGGCGGCTTCGTGTTGCCCCGGGAGGTGGGGACTGGACAAGGCTCAGGCCGGTGGGGATGCCGCTGGAAAGGGTGGTTGCACCAAAGCTGGTGGTCCTGGGGGAGCTGGGGCTGGGGAGATGGGAACCCGGAACGTCCAAGCACTGTCCTCTTCCCCCAGGAAGGGCCCCTCCAGGCTGCAGCCTGCTGGAGAGAGGGCTGAAGGAGGCCTGGCATCGAGGTCTGCAAACCTTTTCTGGTTTTGGGCACTGCTGCTAGTGGATGTCAGGTTTTAGGGTTGCTGTGTCCTTAACGAGAGGGCAGAGATCTCTTACAACGAAAATGCCAGCGTCTGGCTCTTTCCTTGCGCTGTTCCATCCTTTGCCTAGCACTGTGCAGAGCCCACGACTTCTGGTCTGAGTTACTCACAGTCATTCCCTATCACGAAGGGCACGCCTGCCTCAGCTGGGCTGTAACTTTGGGGTTGATAAGGTGCTGTGGTCCAGTAGAAACAGAAATGGGTGCAGGCGGCAGCTTGGGAGAGCTCCTGAGAATGTTGCCGCTGCCGGGCTTTGCTTCAGGAGCAACAAGTGCCTGCCATTTCGCAGTTCCCGGATGCCAGTCCCTTCCCTGAGCAAATAACCAACCCAGGAAAGTCTCCTAATCTTAGTCCCTAGATGACAGCACAGGAGTGTGCCACAGGGGCTGTGGTCATCTGAACACTGTGTCAAGTGGTCTTTCCTCTGTCCCTGCAGAAAGATTTCAGGTCCCCTAGCCTCTGCTGCAGCCCTGGTGGTCTGGACGCCTAATCCTCTGCTAGGGGGCTCGGACTCTAAGTCAGGTCTCTCTCCTGGGTGGGTGGACGCCCCTAGGGAGTGGGGAAACCCAAGCCCTCAGAGTCCTCTGTTCCCTATGTGATGGCAAACCAAGGCAAGAAGAGGCCACCTGCCACCCAGGCTGGCCACAGAGCCCTCAGGCCCTCTCTGCTCGCATGGTGGTAAAACAGGTGCCCAGAGCGGGGAAGAAGCCCTTCCGCAGCTTCTAATCTCAGGTTCTTGTGAAATTACACATCTCCTGAATATCCCAACATTAAAAGCAAGTATCTTTACAAAATTAAACTCATTTCTGCAGAATTGGAGGTCAAGTATTTGCAAGGAGCCCATCACCAGTCTTGGGGGCTCCTTGGACCAACCTACGCCTGTGGTTTTTAGCCCCAACCTAAGTCTGTGGTTTTTAACTGAGCCTTTCCACAACTGGACAGGCCTTCAGTGCCTCCCGGGGAGGACTGTGCATATTCTCTGCTTTCCATCCTGCATGTGTCCAGAGGTCACAGAGGTACCCGTCACCTCCGCTTCAAATGCCAACGTTGCAAGCGGGCTTTGCAGTCAAAATCCTCTACCCATCTACTCCTCCTCCTTCCATACTGAGGAGGTACCCTGACTTTGCCGCCCAGAACTCAGAATCTGAATCCAACCTTTTGGGAAGTGGCAGTGCTGAGAAATTACTGGAGGCGCATCAGGTGACACTTCACTGGCCCTGCAAACCTGACACAGCCAAAGTGCGCTTGGCGGGTCGGTCAGGGAATGGCCCTCAGCTCCCTCCTGGAGAATTTAATCCAATTAGCTTTTCTCCGGAGGCCCCCTTGTTATGTAAAGGTCCCTTTTGCCTAGCTTGATGAGACCAGTGCTCCACTGAGCAAGCGGTTCGATTCTTGTCCTTTCGTGTAAGATCGTGGGCGACAGGAAACACGCATGTTACTGTTCACGTTTCATTCCGCAAGGGCTCGGACACCGACTCACAGCGAGTTCTGGGGCGAAGTCGCGAGCGTCGGGGATCAGAGGCCGGCGAGCCGCGCCGGCGTCCCTCCCTCTTAGAAGGAAAATCCCCGCGAAGAGCCCGGACCGGGAGAGCGGTTTGTAGGGTCGGGGCTCTCGGGACGGCCCTGGGGGCCACTTCAGCGTGACCTGCGGAAACCCTCCCTTTTGTTCCGCGCACCGAGCCGGTAATATGCTCCTCGGGTTTTCCCAAAATACTCCACAAGTGCGCGCCAAGACAAAGGCCGTCGGGGAGGCCGGGAGCCGGCGCGCGCCTGGGCCCTGGGCGACTCCCGCCGCCTCCCGGCCTCACGCAAAGCAGCGCGTCCCGGCAGATCCCGCGGGCCGTCCTCCCCGTCGGGGGTCGCGCGCTCTGACCCGGGCTGTAGGCGGGCCCGGTCACTTGGGTCACCCCGACATTCGAGAACGACGGGCGTGGCGCGTGGAATTTTCGGCCACAAGAGCTGGCGCAACGTGGCCTTGGCGGGTGTGTTCGCTGCGCCGCAGGAGCGTCGCTTCTTCCTAAACGGGATGGCAAGATGGAGCCAGCGCAGCCCCGGGGGCGAAGCGGGCCCCGTCTCCAGCCCAGGGTGCCCGGGGCGGCCAAAGTGTTCCCGGAGCCAGGGCGGAACCACTCGGCCGGTCACAGGGTGAGGGGGCGCCGGGGTCCAGCGCAGGCCCGCGTCGGGACTCCCGGTGGCCTTGGTGAGCAGCCCGCAGGGCAGCGGCGGCCGAGGGAGCGCGGTCGGGCCCTCTGCGTGGCCCCGCTCCCACCGGCCCCGGGAAGCGGCGCGAGGCTGACTCGGCGGAGGCGTCGGGTGTCCCCTCGAGGTCTCGGGGCTCCAGGGGCTGCACCGCCAGGGGCGTCCGAGCCGGCCGACCCGGCCCCCGCGGTGCGTGGGGCTGCGGGGACACCGGGACCGCGAAGGGAGCGGGACCCGCGGCGGCAGGGCCGGGATCTGCGGCGCCCCCGCCCGGCGCGTCGCCATGGAGACCGCTGGAAGTTGGTGGCGGAAAACAGACCCGGCGCAAAGCAAAATATTATGAGTGCAGTTGGGGTGACTTCAGGGGGCGGGGGCCGGAGGGCAGGGCAGGTGCCGGAGCCAGAGGCAGAGGCAGAGGCGACAACAAAGGGCCTCGGCGCGGAGGCGGAGGCGTCGCGGGCTCGCGCTGCGCGGCCGGTCCTACTCCCCGCGGGGCCGCGGCTTCTCCGCACGGCCGGACACCTCGCGCCCGACCGCCACCCTCCTGCTCTGCGCGGCCCCGCCCGGCCCGGTCCGGCCCGGCCTAGGCGCCAGCTGCGCAGTGGCGGCCTCCCAGAGCCCCGCTCGCCAGCGTGAACGCTTCTGGCTTTTCTTCCCCACGACCCGGGGGTCGCGCAGGAGGAGTTTTCTCACCCTCCTCACACCAGCGGAGAAAGGGCGATGAGTCGACCGGACGAGGCAGGAAAGGGGGTGGTGTCCGCCACCATCCCTCCGCTTGGGGGGTGCGGGGAGGCGATCCCGTGTGATGCCCCCCCCTCCGCCCTAGCACAGTGAGAAAAGCTGACTGGGATGGGACTGGGCACAGCCTCTTGCCACTGAGGTGACGTGACCTAGGTGATGCACCCTTACAGGGTTGGGGCCTTACTAAGCGGACCCCTCCCGGCTGGCCTGGCTGTAGAATACAGGAAGCAAGCACAGACAGTGAAAGTCTCCCCAAACAAACGCTATACTAAAATATTGTAGGGAACCTCTTGGGGTTTTAAGAATCGAGCTTTGAATAATCATTTTTAGGGTCCCTAGTTTCCTCTTTTCTGCCAGCTGAGGCACATCCCTTAAGTCTGTGGCTAATGCCCATATCCCAGAAAGATTTGCTGAAAGATACTAGGTTTTACGGGGCTGGCCAGTGTCAGCTTAGGGACACAGAAGTGCTTCCACGGCCCGCATCTCAGCTCCTCACATGTGTCGCTGAGGAAGACATAGGGCTAGCAAATGCCTCCAGCAGCGGAAAACCAGATTCCACCCTGCCTTCTGCCAGGCCGAGAGGGATGGGCTGACCTGAGGGCCACAGAGGCTGTCAGGATCCTAGTGCGCCCTCTGATATGGACGGTGTGAAGCTTGCCAAGCATTGGTCTGAAAAGTGTTTTTCAGGCTGCTTCTCACAGCCGCCCCTTGAGAGAGGAATTACTGCACAGTACGGGCTCCCTCGCTTTCAGGCCCAGCATTTTCAGACTGTGATTCCAAGCCAGGCCCCTGTGAGTTTGCCTTGGAGTCTTTGTCCAAGAGGCTGAGAAGGTGTAAACTGAAGGCATCACAAAGCAGAAGACGCCCCACTGCCCCAGCCCCCAAGGGGCACCCCGGGTGTCCTGTGGGCCTTTGGGGTCCTCATCAGCTGCCCTCCAGGGACCACCGACTCTGCAGGATAGAAGAGGTGCCAGATGTCCAGGGGCTACTTTTACCCTTCTCCTCTCCTCCAGATACTTGCGATGTTATGAAGGTTGGAGGGCGTGAACTGACAGCGATTGGTTGGAGGCGCTGGGCAAATAGGAGGGAGGGAGGGAAAAGAGGGGAAAAGAGGAAAGCAGAGCAGTGCGCAAATTTTATCCATCCTCAGGGAGGACTTGCCGAGTGGGAGGTCCTGGAGCTGACCCTGGCCACAGCCCCTGCTGTCAGAGACAGAGAGCATGTTCGATTAGGGAAGGCATGGGCACGGTGAGCAGCGAGCAGCAAGAAATAAACACAGGGCCCTGAGCCTGGAGGGGAGATGATCTCTCGCTGGACACCTACCCGGTGTCAGCCCACAGCAGGCGGTTGCACACCTCAGTCTCTTGAGCCTAGCGACAGCTCTGCACCCCTTCTGGGGCGAAAGGAGGTAGGAGGTGCCCGGGTTGTAACTTGCCCCTGGCAAGAGCTGATTGATGGGCACCCCAGGGACACCCTTTCCTTTCCACCCAGCCCTCTTGGTCCAGCTTCTGCTAGAGCCAATGCTTGGCTAGGACTCACACCTGACCTGTTGAAAAGGGAGGTGTGTGGACAAGAGTAGAAAGTCACAGGTTTTCTCTGGGCTCCAGAGGAAGACCCTCTGCGGGGTCCTGTGGTCCTTCTGCACTTGGACAGTTTAGACGACGGCAGTGATGGACACTGCATATCACAGCAGTGATGTATAGACTTACACAGAAAAGTCTAGATTCCATTCATTCATATTCATTCATTCCTTCATGAAAACTACGAGTCTCTTATGTGCCTGGCACTCTGCTAGACACTGAGTTTAATACCCATGCTGTCTCTGCTCCTGTAGAGCACACACAGGATTGACAAACACAAAAATAGAGGATTTCAGCAAGGGATAAGCACCATGTAGAGAAAGCCCATCTGGAGCACCGAGGATGGACCACTGTTGGGAGCAGACACTTTCCCCAGGGCGGCTCCTCCAAAGGGAGCTGTGAGCCTCTGGTCTGGAAGCTTCAGGTGTCTGAGCCCCGGGATTTTTATGGGACGATGCAGCCCTCTGATAGAGCTGTGGAGAGTGAGCAGAAAATGTGGGAGTGATGGCCGCACAGCTACTCCGCATGTGCCGCACGCCTGCCCTCCCCCCGAGGGCTCCGGTGCCAGTGCATTATCTGTGCCCGCAATAACCCTGTGCAGGAGAGGCTGTGCACGGTTTATGCGGAGGAAGCAACAGGCTGAAGGCAGCAGCCGCCATGCTTACCATGCTCCCAAGCCCCAGTAGCAGGGCTGAGGAGGCATCAGGTGGACCACTGCCCTTCTCCACGGCCTTGCCATTCATGGTTCCAGTTACCTGTGATTAACCATGGTCTGGAAGATTAAGTAGGTATTTTCAGACACCAACAAAATATAAGTTTTTGATAAGTTTTATTGCAGCATATTGTTGTGATTATTCTATTTTACAATTAGTTACTGTTAATCCCTTACTTTGTCTGACATAAATCGAATCTTATCCCAAGTATGTACATATAGAAAAAACTGTAATACATACAGGGTTTGATGTATATATGTATAGGGTTTGATATAGTTTCAGGCCCCCATGGAACGTGTCCCAGTGGGTAGGGAAGGTGAGCGTACCTTGCTTGTGGGGGACACAGGTCACTCTCACTGTGTGTGCCTAACCTTCCTGAGGCTGAACACAAGTAAGACACTTAGCTTCTCACCTGCAGTTAAAAAGCTAATGTTTATTAAATGCTTCTCACGTCCCAGGTATCTCTGAAGTACACTATCAGTTATATTTTTAAAAATAAATGTTAGGGGCTCTGTTTCATCCACCCTGCTTTATGGGGTAGGAATCTATTCAAGAGGGAAGATGCCTGAGAGGGGTGGTGCTGGTGGCACCAGGGTTTGAACAGAAACCCACGGCCCAGTCTGTCTGCCCCGAAGCCACTTGTTAAGTCCCCAGGCTGTTTTATGAGGGGCCGGGTGGTGGTGAAAGGGATGTCCAATAAAGCAAGTATACTTGTAGCAAATGCGAAAAGGACTTGCCATTTCCCCCTACTGCGTGTTCAGACAGTCCTCTAACTATGTGGACAGAACCTTCAATTACTGTTGACAAAGACAGGGCCATCAGCAAAGCATTTGTATCTTTACTAGAGGCATGAAATACTTTTTGTCTTCTTTGGGATTCACTCGAAGCTTAGTTAAGATTTGTTCACCTGTGAGGACATCGTGGCTTCAAGGGTGGTCACGGTGGTCACATCCCAGGGAGGACAGGCCTGTCACACACAGCCAGCATAATGATTGGCTTTGTGGCCGGCAGGTAGTATAACACAGTACACTGTGTCTACGTGCATTTCACAGACACATGCATGACGTTTGACTTTGGGGAAAGAACTCCGGTTCTTTTTTTTTTTTCTTTTTGTGGTACCAGGAATATCTCACAACCTTACACTTGCCAGGCAGAGGCTACACCGCTGAGCTACATCCCAGGCCCTAGAACTCCAGTTCTGCACTCAGCGACCAAGTTGAAAGCCCAGTTTACCTCCTAGCTGGATGGCCCACAGCGAACTGTGCAGCTTTTCTAAGCCTCAGTTTCCTTCTTTGAGAGAAGAACCTGACCTCCTACAATTGCTATGAAAACATAATTCACAGGGATTGGTCATATTATTTAATTTAGTGCCTGGCCCCTACAAATTGCTCAATGAATATCTAGAATTGCTCAGCAAACAGAACTCCCTAACCCCCTATGCTCAATTTGGGATGTCTAGGTAGGGAAAAGAGTCCTGAAAAACATTATAGACTCTTTCTAGATATTTTCTTTAATGTATAGTCATAGCCTCTTTTTTGGTTGCTTGCCTGCTGCTTTCTCTTCCTTCCTTTCCAAGGCTAAAAATTGGACCCAGGGTGCTAGGCAAGTGCTGTCACCTCACCAAGCTGCACTCCAGCCTGGCTTCCTCTCTAACATCAAGAACGCCTTCCTTACGAAGTTAGACCGGAGGGTTTGTTTCGTTCTCCTAGCTCCCTTCCCGGGAGAAGGCGTCTCAGTGCTGCCGTTTGCTGTCTTTGCACCCTGTGTCTCCCAGTCCCCTCAGAAAGGTGGGAAACACATCAGTGTCACAGGGCAGGCAGTACCCGCTGCCTTGACCTCGGCTCCTGCAGGAGAGTCCTGGGCACTCGGAGAGGACACGGTGTACACGTGCCGGAGCCCTGGCCCTGCCCCTCTCCGCTCCCACAGTGTGATGGTGCCTGCTCTTTGGTCGCCTTCCCCTCTGCCTCCCCGGGACCCAGGTCGCGGCACACTGGGTTTTAGGAGGGGGAGTACTCGGCTTCAAATGAGTCATCCTCTGAAGCATCGCTTAGCAGGACGCAGGGAAAGAGTTTAGTTCCTACCCCTTCTTTAAAATGTGATGGCAAACTCTGTCTACTTTTCAGTTTAATTTTTACCTGTACTGTGTTTTCTTATTCATCACGTTCTCATACGTAATGGTCACATTCACTGTAGGGAATTAGTACCTGTGCATGACATATTTTGCTTCCTTCTTCCCATTCCCCTGTCTGCCCTCTGACCCTCTTCCCTTCTCATTTACAAAAGCTTTGCTTCCACTTTTTTCCTTCCATTTTTCTTTTTAAAATCCTTCCCTCCCCCTCCCTCTTCTCATTTGAATATTTTCTTCCTCCCTCTCAATATCTACCCTCCATTTTGCTCATATTTACCGTTTGGGTTTCTCACAGGGGAGAAACAATGTGATATTTAAACTTGTGTGTCTGATCTATTTCACTTAAAATTATAGTCTCAAGGTACATGCCTTTTCCTATTAATGACTCAAGGCTACCCTTCTTTATAGCAGAGTAGTACTCCATTATATGTAGAACCCATTTTTTTTATCTATTCATCCACTGATGGTCCTACGGGCCATTTCCAAGACTCAGCTATTATAAATGGTGCAGCTATAGACATGGGTGTGTACATATCACTGTGGTGTGATGCTTATAACTCTTTTAGGAAGATTTCCTAGAAGGGGAATAGCTGGATCAAATGGAACTTCTGTTTTTTGGGGGGTTTTTTTGAGACAGGGTCTCACTCTGCAGTTCAGGCTGGCTTTGAACTCACTATGTAGCCCAGGCTAGCCTCGAACTCACAGCAATCCTGCCTCAGCCTCCAAGAGCTGGGATTAGAGGTTTGCGCCACCATACCAGGCTCAAATGGAACTACTAGTCTTAGTTTTGTGAGGAATCTCCTTACTGATTTTCACAGTAGTTTGCCCAGTCTATACTCCCACCAACAGTGGAGAAGGGTTCCTTTCTCCCCACAGCTCTGCCAGCCTTTGTTGTTGGTTGACTTCTTGATGATAGCCATGCTGTCTGGGGTGAGATGGAATCTCAGTGTTGTTTTAATTTGCTTTTCGTGAATGACCAGTGATGTTGAACATTTTTTCATATATGTATTTGTTGTTTGTTGTTCTTCATCTGAGAAGTACCTATTCATTTCAGATGACTATTTTGGGATTAGATCTTTAATTTGGGGGGTGTGGGGTACATTGCAGTTTTTGAGTTCTCAAAACATTGGAGGGATCATGGAAAGCAGAAAAGCCTGAAATACAGCCACAACACTTTCTGCTAAATGTGGCCTCAATTCAGTTACCTAGGACTGGACCGACCTGTGCCGGTAGATTAGCTGGTTTCTGTTGCATGCTTGCCAAGCCCCGGTGCAGGACCCTTCAAACTCTGTGTGTAGTTTCCACTGTAGGGTGGGTTGACCCTCAAGGAAACCTGGAGGCATTGGCTACCGCTTGGTGATCTGCTTGTGTTAGGTTGCAGAGTCAGCCACACAGGGCTTTTATTGCTGTGGTTGTTCCGCTTTGATTTGAGAGATATGAAGTTTTGGGAAACCTGGGGAGGATCAGCCAATATCTGCGTCCCTTCTGCCTCCCGTTCCTGGGCTGTGAAGGTTAGCCTCGTTTATGTGCAGCTCAGATGAGATTGCCGAGCACAGCAGGTTTTATTTCAGAGGCAGAGAGAATTTCCACTCATGAATGCCAACCCCAGGATCCAGCACATTGGAGGAAATACATCTCCAGTCCACACAAGTGGCTTCAACTTTGAACTAGACTAGGAATGGGGTCATCTGAATGCTCCAAAGAGTGGTTAGTGAGTGTGAATTACATTACCCAGTCAGCACGGAAGTTTTTGAGGACAGATGCATTTTGTGAGGAAAATTCTGTCAGCCCATTAGCTTTGAATCTCTGTGCTGCAGTGAAATGATTATGAGTCACATTAGACTTTGGAAAAAGGAAATGTTTCTCTGAATGTGCAACTGTAGAATTTACACGTATCTTTAAATGACCACAAGTTGGGCTGGAGGTACAGCTCAGTGGGCTAAGTGCTTGCCGCTGAGCACTAGGGCCCTGAGTTCGATCCCCGGTCCCGGAAAAAAAAATAAAATAAAATAAAAATAAAAAAATAAATGACCACAAGTGACTTTTGAGTTCCACATCAGCTCTTCAGAATGATTAGGCTAAATATGCAGTTTGGCCATATTACGTGTTTGTAATCTTCAGCTGTGTCCTGGAGCTGAGTGCCCATAGGAGGCCGAGTTCTTTCTGCAGTTGTTGGATTTGATTAAGTCACAGAACCAGACCCACGGCGTAAACACAAACAGTTTGGATGAAAGTGGTGGGCTGCTGTGTACACGCTGCCCGCATTCTTCGGGCCGGCCCCTCCTGACGACTGACCTTGGGTGACAGAGACTTAGGGTGCCTGTGCCACCAGAAAGCAAGCCAACTCGTTCCATGTCGTCCTTCGACGACCACAAGGGGAGCTTATTATTTTGGCTTCTAGGAGCTCCATTTCGTTGAGTCTTTTTTTTCCAATAATTTCTCCAGAAAGCATTCTTTGGTATTATGGAAAATAAGTAAGTCTGTCTGAGAAAGTGCTGAGAGTTTGAAGGAAGGAAGGTTCCAGATGGCTTCAAGTCCTCTGTTACAGCCTGAGGACTTCTGAGCCCTGGGGAGATTTTCAAAGCGCCCAGGCGTTGTGACAGGCCTTCGGTCCCCACAAAGTTTTATTCTCACTCACAGGGCGGGGTTTTGGCATTTCTGCCCCCTGGGTGGGGACCTCCTCAGAAACCCCAGGCTTTTGGGAAAAACCCAGCTTTTATTTCAGTCAGGGCTGTGATTTGCAGGTTGGAAGCTTCACTGTGACTGGGAATTGTCCCTGCCTCCTCGAGGCTCCTTGGGTGCCTGGGCTGGGGGGCGCTGTCTGCCTGGGCACCTCAGGGGGTGCTGGCCCCCAGAGAGCTGCAAGCCCCAGCCTCATCCTGTGACACCTGGGGGCCTCTGACCCCCACGGAGAGCGCAACAGGCAGAGCTTCCTTGACCGAGGACCTGGGAAACCTTTCCCCTGCTGTCTGTGCTCACTTCAAAGATTTTCTTGGTATGAAAAAGGTTTATTACTGGAACTTGAACCCAGACCCTTCATGATGAGCTGTGTTCCAGCCCTTTCTAAAATTTTTTCAAATTTTGAGACTGGGTCTTGGGAAGTTTCTAAGTTGCCCAGGCTGGGTTTGCACTGGTGATCCTCCTGCCTCAGCCTCTCAGAGTGCTGGGGTCCCAGGTGTGCTAGGCCACGCCCAGCTTTCTAACAGTGAAGTGAAAACACCAAAGTTGCGCAATCGTATATCAGTACCTGGAGAGACAGACACCATTTCTGAGATGGACTATGTAATTTTATAGTTTACAACAGAATGACTTCATGAGTTATTTTCAAAAAAATTTCTTTATACAATTATTTTTTGAAATTTGTTAGTGGATTAACAAAGCTTTTTTCCTGGCATGGTGCTAAGTACTAATGTGCGTCACTTCACTGAGTTGTCACACAGAACCTATGGGGTTATAGCCCCATTTCACAGATAAAGAAACTGAGGTTCAGAAAGTCTGGTTAACACATCCAGGCCACACCCCTTGTGTCCAGCTAGGATTGGGACACCAGTCACTCTGAGTCCCAGGCCAGGCTGCCTCCTCACCTGCTAAACCTTCAGCTGGAAGGAAGATCTCAGATCTGCACATTCCAGCTCATGGCTGCCTGGACTTGGCTGACAGGCAGCAGACTGAGGGTGCCATGTGCACCCCTTCCCTGGGGACCCTTTGTGCCCTGTGCCTTTGGGCTGGAGTCATCCTCAGAGCTTCCGGGTTTGAGCTGGCACCACTGTGGGCCACCCACCACTACCAGTTGCTTTGGCAAATCTAGTATCTTATGTGCATTGTCAAGGGCTTCCTGTCTTCTACGTACAGAGGCAATTCCACTGGGAATGGCTTCCACCTAACCTTGCTTTTAACGCAGCAGCTCTGGTTTTCACGGCATGCTGCTGTTTGCAGCAGTAGAATCCTTCCCATTGTGGGCTCTGGACTCTGCAGGCTTGTCGAGCCTGGGCTTTGCTGTGGGGTGCACGCATGGACGTGGCAAAGGAATCTCTTTGAGCCTCAGTCTGCTTGTCAGGAAGATGGGACTATTCAGGAGCCACTCCCTAGGTGATCGTGAGGACTGGATGAAGTGACTAGTGCCAGGTGGGAGTGTCGTGAGAGTTCAGTGCACCTGCTTCTCCCTGTGGTTTCCTTTGGCTTCTAAGACATCCCTACCAAAGACCACGTAGGAAAAGAAAACACAACTTTATAGAATTTGTTCTGCTGCGATCAGCCTTTTAGGATGCTGCTGCCCAGTGAACCGTGAACTGGCACCACCATTCATGGCCATCTGACACCGGTGAAACAGGCTTGGAGGGATTTAGTCACATGCCGGTTTGTGGGGCCAGCGGGGTCTACACAGAGGCCTTGTGGTACCGGGCTGGTGCTGCCTGTTTAAATCAGGCCACCTGCACACTGATTAAAAGCGCAGGCGCAGCACGGGCCGGGGGTCCCTGTCAAGAGTCCAGACTGACTCGCTTTTCCCTCAAGGGCAAAAGAGCAGGTCCTTTCCCTTATGGTTTAACGTGTCGCCTTGAAACTTCTTGTTTCTCTTGACAATTTCCTGTGTCCTTATCACCTGCATGTAGGCGGGGCCCCGTATCTATGAGGGTGCCTGGCGCACAGTCAATGCGTAATAAATGTTTACTCCACCTTGATTTCCCAGGGCCGCTGCACCTCCTTGCTTGGTTCTAGGACAGCTGCCTCAGCCTCTACCAAACAAATGCTGGGTGAATCAATGGTGGATGAGCTCATTCCCTTTTGGCTTCCTCCTAGGTGCCAGGCAGGCCGCTGGCATCCCGTTAGTTCGTTTCTTTCCCTTCCAACTCCTGTCCGTTCTCGGCTCCTTGCCGACTTGCTACCTTGCCCTAGGGGTGGGGAATAGCAGGTGAGTGTCTGCAATCAGCTCGTAAGAAGCTTATATTATTTCTTCTAATCCTCATAGTTACCTCATGGGGTAGATTTATTTTTTTCTATAAGAAGGAAACAGAAGCCCACGGGGTTAAGTAACTTGTCCAGGGTTGCAGAATTTGCTTAGCCCATAGTGAGGGAAGGAATAGAATTAGAGTCTTCCAGGCTTCCACGCCCAGGTTTTTTGGCATAGCACTGAGAGATCCAAGAATCAAACAGGAAAAGTAGCACACTGGGTCCAAAGGAGGTACTCTGGGGAGAGCACGGATGGCTGAGCGCTTTCTACGCCTGTTCACTGAACTCCCATAAAACCCCACCTGGGGCTGGGGTTTATTACTGATTCTGCCCCCACTTTCTAGGTGGAAAAATTAAGGCTCCCAGAGATCAGATCTCTCACCCAAGAGTGAGACTTGAGCCTAACGGTGTGGCTTTCCAGTCCCTGCTCTTCACTACAGCACTGTCACTGTGAAGCAAAGCTATGTTTAAAAACTTCCTCTGTCATAAGTGCTCGAGGTGGCTCAGTGTCTGGCACAATGCAAAGTGCTCCTGTTTGTGTGCTTGCTTGAGCCTCACGCTGTGCGATGAAGCCGCCAGGTTATTGTTTCCCCATTTTATGCAGAGGGTCAGTGAGGCTTCAGGTTCCTACTTCTCAACACATTCAAGTAGGAGGGGGCTTGGGAAGATGCGACCATCCATGTGCTGTTGGTCACTGAGCCACCCGGCTGCTTTTCTGCCTGCTGGGAAGTGACTCAGAAGAGAGAAGTTCTGGGCGCCCAGTGGTTTGTTACACTGCTGTTGAATCCCAGAATCATGCCATAAGGGACACGGGACACCTGTCACACGGGGCTGTCACAACGACCATAGCTGCAGAGCAGAAATGGGCACCAGAGGCTGTGGAGAAGGAGTAGGCGGGTGTGTCTGCAGCGCTGCTGCTCTGCTGCATGTGGTGTGGGTATGAGGCTGAGGAGCCAGGAGGAAGAGCACTCCCCAGGTTGCAGGGGTGGCATGCAGGCAAACACTTCTCTCCTTAATATTTAAAAATGTGATTTCTCTAAAGCATTTGGCTGGAGAGAAGAAAGTTTTGGTGATTTATCTCAAAAGTGCAGGCTGGGGTAGGGTGTCTGAATAGCAACTCCGGAGTCTTCAGGGAGAACCCACAGCCCCTACCAGAGGGACAGAGAGGAATTGAGAAGAGCAACCAAAATCAGATGTCCCCACGACGGGGAGGGAGATGATGTCACATGAATGGAGGCTGGGCAGAGAGAGAGTAGGCTTGGCTCCTGTGATTCAGATTCTATGCATTTTAATAATGTTCTAATAATAGAAGTTAAGTGTGTCAACATCAGGTGGTGGTAAGCCAGGGGGAACGCCAGGTCCACAGCCTGGGTCGGCCGCAGGGGCATGAACCCTGGTGTCCCTGGGAACTGCTTCCACTGTGAATTTCTCCTCCACAGGAGATGGCAATGAACACTTTAGGTTTGATTTTCTCAGGTCTCCGGAGACTTTGTGAGCTCCTGACCTGCTAGCAGCCTTCCTTGGTGCAGCCCTGGGGCGCTTGCATCTCAGCTCTTGTACACTGCAAGGAATGACCCCCTTGCTTTGCTCACCTCGGAGTTTCATGTTTTGAGTTTTCCTGCAGTGAAAACAGTCATAGAACTGAGCACCAGCTCTGTGCTCTCCACGCCTGCTGCTCTGGGGAACACAGCTCAGTGTTTCCAGCCAGGATTGCAGGCTGCCAGGACGGCCGTTGTCGTGTGGGTGAGTGCTTAGGTTCCAGTCAGGCGGACGCTGGCCCAACCAGCAGCTCATGTGCTCTGTGGTCTTGGGCGAGCTACGGCCTTGATGATGGTGTGGAGAAGGCCTCGGGGGCCACATTCCAAGAGGATATCTCTGCTGCCCTGCAGATTCACCTGCATCAGGCTGTGACAGGGACCCCAGAGAGTGAGGGGGAGACCTGGCAACGCTTTCCTCACCCAGGACCTCCCTGCTTTCTCTTTCCCACGCCTGACTTAGCCCAGGCTTCTCAGACCTAATGAGACTATGAGTGGCCTCCGACCACAGGGGACTGCGACATTCCAGTTTGCTGGGGACAGTCCTAGCATACCCATGGGGTCCCAGAAAATGATGAGTAAGGCAACTTTTTAGGATTGCAAGTGTGCAGCTCTGGACAGTGAGCGACCTGTCACCCTAGTCCATGCCCGCGTCCCTTCAAGGCCCCTCTTTAAGGCTGCATTGAGCAGCTCAGAATGGGGTAGCTCACAACAGGGCTCTGGTTAGGCCATGCTCCCTGCAAAACCACCTGCCCCTTCGTCCCCACCCGAGCCTGGCACCAAGTATGAAGCCTGAGTGTGTGCACCTGCCTGTGGCATCCCAGGGCCTGAGCAGGATGTTCTCAGCCCATGTGGGTCCAGCCAAAACCGGAAGGGAAGGTGAGCTTGCGCTCCCTCCACCACACTAAGATCCAGCCTTTCAGGAAGGCAGAGACTGTCGTCTATCTGTCAGGCAGTGGGTGAATGGGTGTGAGTCGCCCCGCAGGTGCCTTTTGCAGAGCAGGTGTGGTTGGGTCACCTCTTCAGAGCCCTCTAGCAGCTTCTTGGGGCACTGGGAACAAACAGGAAGTTCTTACGATGCCAGAGTGTTCCCACCTACTTTTAAGCCCCCTAACCTGTCCTGGCTACCCCCTGGTCCCTGTCCCCCACCACACTGTCTCCTGGTCCTCCCCTCTCCAAGCCCCCCCACCTCAGGCCTCTGAGAGACATCTCTGTGTCCACATGCCCCAAAGCAGTGCCCCCCCACCTTTGGCTACCCACTGCTTCCCGAAGTCGTCTCAGTCAAGAGGTCCCTATCCTCACTCAGACAAGCTGTCCGTGAGCAGGGACCTCCTTGGCTGTGCTGGTCACTATATCCTCAGAGCTGGGCAAGCAGTGGGCACTAAGTCACTGTTTGGGGAACACAGGGAGGAATCCCAGCAGAGCAGGAAGGGGCCCTTCCTGGAACCCAGCGGCCCTTGGGGCAGGGCCTGTGGCGTTGCCGTGGCAACCTGCTGGCCCAAGGGTCACCCTGGAGAAGCCACAGCTGCCATCACATGTCCTGTGTCACCACCAGCAGAGCCCAGGGACAGAGAAAGGGGCCAGGGAGGATGAGCGGGAGGCGAGCTCGTCCTCGGGCCAGAGGTAAGAGGAATGGGCCCAGCCAGGCCATCCGCGTCACTGTCAGTGTTGCCTGTTAACTCCTTTAGGTCGTGTTTCTAAAGCTGCCAGTTCCTAAAATAGGCCGAGCTCAGCACCCTGAAAGGCTGCTGGTGGGGAGCATGAATAACGCCTTCTGTTAAAATCTTGGTGACACGCCTTGCCTCAGGAGTTGCATAAGATGGCCCGCGCCCTCCAGCTCCTCCCGCAGAGTTCTGCGACTTCACCACCCCCTCTCTGCTAGGGATGCGGTAGCCTTCCTGGCTGTCAGCTGCTCCTCAGGGACACCCCGCCTGTTACCCGACTGTCCCCCCACCACACCTTGGGTCATAGGTTGGCGATCACTTTTCCAGAACCCACCGGGTGGGCCCTGTCCCTGACTGTGACCTTCTTGCCAGCCATGCCCTGCTCCCTCTTTGGTTTGGGGGGTGGTGACTCCAGGGACCACCTAGAAGCCCTCCCAGCTGTGGCCCTACAGCACCTTACTATAATTCCTGCTATTCTGCTTCCTGGCTGGCTTTGGAGACCGCGTGCTCCAGGGAGAGGAGAGTGGGCCAGCTTTGGAGACAGACCTGGCTTCACCTCACTTCGCAGTCTCCCTTTCCTCCTGGCAGAGCAGAGTTAATAAAGTCTCTTTTTCTGTTGCTCTGAGGAGCAGAGACTGCCTGGAAAACAGATTGACCAGCAGCAGGAGGCGCTCAGTACCTGCTGACACCGCCATGACTCTGACCCTGTCCCTTGAGTAACTTCCAGTCCGTGGAGAGGGTGCCTTCCTCGTCTTTCTGTGGCCAGTGTGCTACAAGCTTTACTTGTATCCTCTCAGGTCCTCTCTGGAGCCTGTAGGTTAGCAATTAGGGAGGCTCAGGAGCCACCTCAATGTCATAAGCCCCCAAGTGGCCGGGCTGGGTTTGGAACCTAGTTGCTCCGACTCCAAACTCACCTGGTCCCAGATCTGCTCTGTCTTTTCCTTCCTCTTCTCCTACCTGTGCCCTGGGGTCACCATGTCACCACCTACCCAGGCCTCCTTACATGAGTTGAGCAGGGTGCCCTGCAGGGTGCCGTCCAAGCCTCTCTGAGTCTTGAGAGACCTTGCTCTCTCACAGACTAAACCTCTGTTCAGGTTCTGCTCCTTCTCAGAGGCCTTGTTGGTGGAAGAGCTGCCTGTTCTGTCCTTCACCCTACTTCGCTTTTCTTCATCGAAGTCATCACCTCCAGCTATGTGCCCAGCGCTGTCCGAGGTTCTTGGTGATGCGGCTCCCCAGTAATGACGGGTCAGGACCAGGTACTCAGAGATGCGGATATGGTTGTCAGCTTCCATTTAGGAGGAAGGAAAATGTGTGATGGAGAAGTGAATGAGCATGCCTTTTAGGTCTTGAGATCCCAGCCCACTGGAGCTATCCTGCAGTACTGCACTGGCTCCTGCTGCGTAGCTTTTGAGCCTCTCTTCTGCCAGATGCTGACGTTGAAGACGCTGGATCCGTATCTGCAGGGTGAATGGCTGGACGCAGGATAGTCTAGGAGATCCCTGTGACTGTGTGCCATCAGCTTCGGAGATTTAGACAGTGATCATCGGCTCAGCTCCCAGATCAGTGCGCGTTCCTAAAGCACTGCTCCGAGCCTTGGATGCTCTTGGGGCCCGTGTCCTGGGGGTGGACACTTCCTGGTTGCTCTTTGCTGCCACACAGGAAACAAAGCTTCCTAGAAAAACCAGTAACATATATGGTCCTGCTCAAATGCATGACAGTGTGTGACACCGAAAATCACTTTCTTCCAAGTCTTCCCCCCGAAGGGAAGAGGCACAGAGTCTGCCTCTGAGGGGCACAGGTTAAACTCCCAGTGCAAAGCCACAGCACTATCTACAGCTTCCTCCCTGTGTGCAGCCCGGGATCCGAGCTCACAGCTGTCCGTAAATCCTGCCAGGTGGCTAGCGCGAGCTTGGTTCCTATGAAAAGGTCAGGTGGTTTTGGAAGATCTAGAATGAGGCCGCTGGGAGCAAGCAGTAATCCGAGTGTGAGCTGAACGCTCCTTCTCCCGCGTCCCGAGCAATCCCCAGAACACAGCGCCAGCAGCACGCCTTGCTCCCAGACTGCTTTGCTTTGGAGCCCTTGCATTGAGCCCAAGTTTCCAGAGCACAGAGAAGTGACCGTGAAACACTGTGGCGCTGTCCTGAGGTTGGCTGGAAGCGCGGGAGGGATGATGCCCGGCCTGCAACTGTGCACAGTAGCAATTAATGTTGTTTCTGGAGCAGCGTAGTGCATTCAGCAGTGCACACTACTGAGCACCTCCTGGGGCCAGGCCCAGTGCCGGGAGGGACAGAAGGGACAGGTCAGGACCTCCAGAGCCCTGAAGCAGCCTGTTCCCCTTCTAGACAGGGGCCAGAGGGAGAAGCCAGGTTACTCCTGCCTTCGCCACCACTGCTTCTCCTTAGCACTGTCTTGTACCTGGCCTTCCGCCCCCCTCCAGCACTGGGACTGGGACACGCTGGGGAAGCCCTGCTCCAGGGAACTTCCTGTTGCCTTGAACCTTGGCGGGCAGGCGCCGCACACTCGGGGTTGAGGGCCAGCTCCCCTCCAAATGGTGCCACGAGCTTTTCAGAGTGCATGCCCCAGCCCACTGCAACACAGAGCCCCTTGGGGCCTCTGATGTTATCAAGCCAGATTCTCGTGCTGGGGAGTGGTGTGTGTGTGTGTGTGTGTGTGTGTGTGTGTGTGTGTGTGCGCGCCAATATGCCTGTAAGGGCAACTAGGTGAATGTGCCCATGTGGGAGGCCAGGGAGTGGCCCAGAGGGCTGTGTGCTGCCTGTGTGGTGTATGTGGTGTGCTGTGGTGTGGTATGGTATGGTGCAGTAGGGCCACAGCCCTCAGCAGATGCTACCCAGAGTCAGCCATGGCCTTTGCCAGGGAGATGTGGCAGGCTGGAGGAGTGAGAAAGTCTGAGTAAAGACATGCTGCAGACTCCTGGAGAGGAGTCTGGGGATTTGCAATCAGACACTCTGGGGACAGCAGCGTGATGGCAGACGGGATGTGGGGGGGTGTGCAGCCCAGGTCCGACACATCCCACAGTGTCCGCCCGCACACCTGACATCTGGAAGAGGAGCACGTTAATATTTTCTCCTTCTCTGCTCCTCAGTATTCTCTTAGAAATACCCGATTTCCATTTCCTCTTAACAGGCTGGCTCTTGTTCTGCCCTCTGGCTACCTTCCCCCCAGCTTATTTACCATTTTGGAAGCAGCTTTTCAAAGAACATTTGTTGGGACAGAAAATATTAAACAAAACAAAAAATCCCAACACTCTTCATGCTGTTGCATCTGCTTTTCCTCACTATGTAGCAAATGTACCAGCCTGGCTTCTTTTGCAGTTTGTGACCTACGTGTTAACTGGTGATCTTTTCCTCGGCTCATTGAATTATGAGGAGTAACGTCACTTGATCTCCCAACAGCCAGTTGCTTTCTAGGAAATGGAGATCAAAACCCTTACTTCCAAAAGCTGTGAGGACTGAAGGAGGCAACATATGCTGAAATAACCAACGCCAGCTCCCACAGTACCCAGAAGGCAGTGGGAGGCGGCCCTGTTCTCAAGCGAGCAGCCGCTGTCTATCTGCTCTCGGTATTGTGCCGCCCCAGCTTTCCTAAGCGCTACTTTCCGCAAAATTGCACAATAAAAGCCAAGGCGTGCTCTGGAAACACAAGTTGAGGGTACAGTGCCAAAAACATTGTCCGGGACACATAAAAAGGTCGGAACCTAGTCAAGTGACTGCACAGCTTTGCACACGTTGAATGACGAAGAGATGCACAAGCGCAGTAGTGATGGCGCCGTGCCTCAGGAATGGCGGGAGGCTGCTTTTGGAAGTGGGTGTTAGCAAAGCTCACGTGTTGCTATGTAGCTGTAGAAGGCCGTTATCTGAGCAGGTGTGACTTACGATGCGCCAAAGGTGAGGGATGTTTGAGCGACGTGCGTTTTGCACGCTCCTGTGGCGTGCAGCTCGATAGCTGGGTTTTCTGCATCCCCTTGTGTTTCTTGTGTAAGAAATGGAGCTGGAGGGGACATGATGTTCGCACTGTGCTCACGTTGTTCCTCATACGCCGCATGCGTGGGGCACGCATGAGTGTTCCCAAGGCAGGCAGCTGACGATGCTTAGCTGATTGTGTTGAATGAATGAATGAATGAATGAATGAACAGTGAGTGGTCTGGAAAATGAAATAAGCGTTATCGCTTCGTTGTAAAAGTGCATCGGCAGCCTTTGAAACTGGACAGAAAACCTTTGCGTTTTGAAAGTGCTGTGTGGCTGCTCTAGAGACGTTGATCTCTCCTGCTGCAGCCTCCAGCCGAGCTGGGGTCACTGGGTGAAGAGCGATGCTGCCGGCTTCCCTGTCCTCCTCCATCCGCAACAGCCAGCTTCTCTGGGGTTTTGTTTGCTTTTCTTTTGTTTTCATTTGAAGAGAAGATTCTGCTAATATATGAGCTTGCAAACTGCTGCCAATGATTTAGTTGACCACATTTTGTTTTACGAATGACTTCTCAGGAATATATCTTCTTTGCAAAGGAAGATAATCCTCACTTGGTAGTAGGGGACTCTGAGTTCTCCAGACACCGTAGAAGAGGATGAAGGAATACCCCAGGGGCCTCCTGATGGCCACTTGGCCTCCATGCTACTCTGCAAGGGTGCCCGTGTGGTTTCCCGTAACCACCGGCTCTGCCCTGGGCAGGTGTCTCAGGGAGTTGGCTAGTGTGTAGATCCAATGCATCTGTGACGTTGCTGTCTCCTTATGAACATGGCAAGCCCGTGACTTATCTTCTATTGTTTTTTGTGTTTTTTAGAGAGCTGGATTGAGAGATGTCTCAATGAAAGTGAAAACAAACGTTATTCCAGTCACACATCTCTGGGGAATGTTTCTAATGACGAAAGTAAGTGCTCAAAACTTCTCCTCCTCAACACCCTAACATGGTCACCATCCTGCTGGGGGCCAGCCCAGGGTGCTAGACCACTGGGCTGGGGTGGCCATCTGGAACAAGAGGCCCTCTGGCCATTTAGGAAGTGCTCTGTGCCCTCTCTGGTACTCTGAAAGGAGGGGAGGCCAGCCAGGTGGACGTGAAAGTCAGGGCCACGGTGGCAACTCACAGTCCACAGACTCATCTTCTGCGGTGGATTTGCCAGCCCCAAAGACCCCATTCTAGTGATGCTAGACTCAGGAAGGCACCAGCTGTGTGTCCACTCCAATGTGGGTTAAAAGTCACCGTGTTGTCATTGTTTTCCCGTCACCAATGTCCTTGCTATTGGAAAGTAGAACTTTTCTCCCAGATGTAGACCAAAGGACTGGAGTTGAGCGTAGGATGTACCAAAAGTGGGGTGGGAGAACCAGCTTGTTGTAGCTGTCATCTCCGGCATGGTCAGAAACATCTTTGTTCTTTGGTCAGTGAATCTTAGCTCGGTCTTCTCAGAGCCTTGGCCTGGAACCACCCATCCACAACCCTAGGACCTCTGTCCAGCACACTGAACTCGGGCACGGGCTGCTGTCATAACCATTCTGCTTTTATACCCTTGAGAGAAATTTGACATAAGCCACACGACTCTGACACGAACAATTTGATGAATCTTTTAATGTATCGTATCCAGCTTGTATAAACACAATCCAGAAAAAGATGCAGAATCCCTTTGCTCTTTAAGGTTGACTATATTTTATGACCCAGATATACCACACTTTCTTTATCCAGTCTTCTGTCGTGGACGTCTGAGTCATTTCCAGCTTTGGGCCCTTGTGAATAACGTGTGTGAATGTGGGTTTGGGCACACACCCAGAACGGGACTTGTTAGAAACTACAGTGATTTTGTGTTGTGATTTTGAG
Organism: Dinomys branickii; assembly: GCA_004027595.1. Lineage (NCBI taxonomy): Eukaryota > Metazoa > Chordata > Mammalia > Rodentia > Dinomyidae > Dinomys > Dinomys branickii. Next base: position 77,342 of record PVLD010005140.1, on the reverse strand, counting down.
AAGTCACAAACCTGGTTTCTGTAGCGTCGCACAGTTTTATATTACCACCAGAAATGCCCAGAAGTTTCAGTTTCTCCCTATCCTGGTCACCACTTCGGATTCTGATTTTTGTTGTTTTTGTTTTGTAACAACCACCCTACTAAGTGTGGAGTGGTGTCTCCTGGTGGGCTTTCTTCTTTTTTATTTTTATTAGTGCGTATATGTAGGGCATAGAGTTCCCATGCATTGCAGGTGCTTGGGCCGTGTATGTAACACATCCTCCTCCTTCTCATGTCCCCTCCCCTACCCTCGTCCCTCCATCTCTTGGTCTCTTTCCACTTGCAAAAGTCCCATCTCCCTGTTTCTTATCATCTGTCCTGTATTCTGCTCTTTAATTTTCTTATTCTTGGGTTTCTCACGTGAGAGGACCCGCGTGATCATTGAGCATGTGGTTACTGTGGTTTCGTTTGTGTCTCCCAAATGCTTCGTCAGTACATTCAGCATCTCATCAGAGGCTCATTCACCACATCTGCACCTTCCCTGGAGAAATGTCCTTTCCCCAATTTTGACCATGTGATTTTTGTGTCTTTAAGTTGTAGAACTTGTGGATGTAAAATATTTACAAATATTTTTCTCTCATTGTATAGATTGTCTTTTCATCCTGTTGATTGTATATTCTTTACTGCACAAAAGATTTTTGGAGATAGCAGTTGTATACAAAACTATTCACATGAGATTTATATACTTTATGTTCAGAAATCTCCACCTCCTTTTTTTTTCTTATTTACTGGCAGTGCCCTTGGTGCTGTATTCAAGAAATCATTGCCAAATCCATTTTTGTAAAGCTATTGCCCTGTGTTCTCTTCTAAGAGTTTTATGTGTTAGGTCTCACAGTTAGGTCTGTGAGCCATTCTGAGTTAATATTTGTTTACAGGGTAGATAAGGGTCCAATTTTCCTTCTCTACATGTAGATATCCAGCCTTCCCAGCAGTAGAAAAGACTGTCCTTTCTCTGCCAAATGGTCCTGGTGCCTTGTCAAAAATCATTTGACCACCACACATGGTGGTACACAGCTATAATTCCAGCTACTCAGGGGGCATGAGCAGGACTATTGAGGCCAACTGTGGCAACTTAGCATGGCCCTGCCTCAAAACAAAGCCTCTAAAGGTCTGGAGATGTAGTTCAGTACTGTAGCACTTGCCCAGCATACGCAAGGCCCTGTGTTCAATCCCAGCACTAAAACATTCACTTGACTGTATATGTAGGGATTTTCTCTGTATTTTGTATTCTGTTCTATCAGCCAACATGTCTACCTTTATCCAAAAACCACCCTGCAGCTTTCAGATAAGTTTTGAACTCAGAAAATGTGAGATCTCCAATGTAGGTATTTTTGTTCCAGATTGTTTTGGCTACTTAAGGTCCCTTGAGATCCACATGAATTTTTAAATGGGCTTTTCTATTTCTCCAGAGATGCCTCTGGGATTTTGTTTGCTTTTTGCAGTAGTGGAGAGGGAACCAGGGCCTCACTGATACTAAGCAAGTGCTCTTCCATGGAACTACATTGCCAGTCTATTTTTTTTTTTTTTTTGAGATAGGGTCTCACTAAGTTGCTCAGGACAGCCTCAAATTTGTGATCCTCCTGCTTCAGCCTCCAGAGTAGCTGTGATTATAGCATTGTGTGACAGTAACTGGCACCTTTGACTGAGTTTTGCACTAGATCTGTAGATTACATTGGACAGTTTTGACATTTTAATATTAAGTTGTTCATTCCATAAACAGAGGATATTTTTTTTCATTTGTTAGTGTCTTTATGTTTTTCCAGAATTTTGTGGTTTTCCTGCATATGAGTCTGAGTTAACTTTATTCCAAAGCATTTTATTCTTTACGATTATAAACAGTTATTTCCTGTACAGATTGTTCATTGTTTGTTCACAGAAATTCAGGTGATTTTTGAGCGTTGATTTTGTCTCCTGCAACTTTCCTGAATCATGTGTGGAAGCTTTGGAGTTTTCCACGTGTAGAATCCATGTTATCTGTGAACAGAGCTGATTTTACTTTTTTCTTACCACTTTAGAACCCTTTTACTTCTTTTCCTTGCCTGATTGCTCTAGCTCGTACCATGTTAGAAAGAAGTGATAGAAGCAGGCAAGCTTGTGTGGCTCTGACCCTTAGATGGGAAGATTGTGCTATTATCCCATCGAGTGCTGGTAGGTTCGGGCTTTTCATAGAGTCTTTACTATGCTGAGGTTGAGGTAGTTCCTTCTATCTCTAGTTTGTTCAGTGTTTTTTTTTTTTTTTATCATGAAAAGGACTTGAATGTCATTGTGTTTTTTCTATGTCAGTTGATATGATCATCACATTTTTCCCTTTATTTTGTTAATGTGATACTGATTGATTTTCATGTGTTGGACCATCTCTGCATTTAAGGAAGATATTCCACTGCACACAGTGTACAATGTCACCCGCCCTTTGGAAACAAGGTCTCAATATGTAGTTCAGGTAGGCCTTGAACTCACTACATAGCTCAGGCTGACCTCAAACTCGTGGTGATCCTCCTGCCTCAGCCTTCTGAGTGCTGGGATTATATAGACGTGCACCATCACGTTCTGCCGACAAACCCTTTCATATGCTGTTGAATCCTCTCTACTGGTGTTTGGTGGAGGATCGCTGCATTAGAAGTCAGTCACAACAGACATTGGTCTATGGGCTTTTTTCTCTGTGGTGTCTTTGGCCTTGGTGTTGTGGAAGGCCAGCATCGTATAGTAAGTTTGGAAGTGTGCCCGTCTCTTCCATTTGTTGAGGGGTTTGAGAAAGATTGATGCTCTGAACATTTTGTACTTCTTTTCATGGTCATAAGTACACATTTCTGTTAGTGTTTTCCCAGGAATAAAATTGCTAGATCATGGAATGTATGTATACTTAGCTTTAGTAGACTCTGCCAATTTTCTAGAGTAGCCTTATCAATTTAGACTCCATCCGCAATTTATAAAGGTTTCACTGTCTTACTTCCTTGCCCATATTTGGTTTAAGCGTTCCGTGAGTACACAGTGCGTATCACTGTGATTCTAATTTGTATTTCCCTGATACCTAATGAGTGTAGAATTTTACCATGTTTGCTGGACATTGTAAAGTACTATTCATGTCTTTTGCCTGTGTGTATGTGTTTTTAATTGTGTTGTCTTCTTAGTAATTTGTAAAAGTTGTTCCTATATCAGAAATAAGAGATATTTGCCAGGTAAAAGTATTGCAAATATTTCTCTTAATTCAAGGCTTGCCTTCTTCATTCTCTCCATGGTAACTTTTGATGACCAGCAGTTAGTAATTCTTGTAAAGTTCACTTTATCTATGTTCTCCTAGAGTTGGTGCTTTTGTGCACCTTAACTTATTGCCTGCCTCAGGGTTGTGAAGATTTTTTACATCATCATCTGGAAGCTTTGTAATTTACCTTTCACTTTTATTTCACCACTCTCTGGAACTTTTGTATGTGGTGTGAAGGAAATGTCAAGGTTCTTTTTTTCCTTGTATTCATTTTCAGTGAGAGAGCACTATTTGCTGAAATGTCATTGATACCCACTGAATGTCTTATCACGTATTGATGGGTCATCTATATCAGGATATGTATCTGTACTTTTATGCTGACTTGTTGGTCTTATTGTCTATTTTGGGCTAATAATATAATCTTTATTTCTGTGATTTTATAATAATTTTTGATGTCTGGTGATATAAGACTCGTTCTTTTCTTCTTCTTCAGGATTATTCTGAGAAATCTGCATTCTTAACATTTCCATACAGACTGCAGAATTGAATGAGAGGGAGCTGGAGGAAGCAGGGAAGGCTGGGAGGGAAGGAGATGTAAGAAGAATTAAGAGGTGTTATGTGTATGGACCTACTCCACATGATAACTGTAATCACTACCTGTTGTAAACATGTGCTAGTAAAAAAGAAATGGGAAATAAAATTAACTCTTTTTTTTGGTACTGGGAATCAAATTCAGGACCTTGCACTTGCCAGGCAGACGCCTATGCTCCTGAGTTATATCCCTGGCCCAAGAAATAAAATTAAAAAGACTGTCTTAAAAAATAACTGCTAGGATTTTATATTGGTGTTCCACTGAATCCATAAAAGATTTGGGACAAACCGGCACACTAGCAACATTAAATTTCTAATTCATACATTTAGGATTGGATCTCTATGTGTTTAGATTATCTTAAATTTTTCTTAGCTAGAATTTCTGTACATCTTTCTTTAGATTTATTTCTAGGTAAATGATTTTGACTGCTAATATAAGTACTATTACTTTAATTATTTTCTAATTGTTAGTGCCACATGAAAATGTGATTTTTAGGTGGTAATGTGGTATACTGCCACTTTGCTAAATTTACTTATTTATTATAAGTTTATATTTTTGAATACTCTCCTATATCAGATCAGCTCACCTTAAAATATGAGAGTTTTGCATTTGCCAGGATAATCTTTGTATTTGCTTTCCCGTGCTTTGCCCTGGGGGGCACCTCAGAACAAGCTAACAGTGGGTGCCCTTGTTGAGTTCCCAGCTAATGGGAGAAAGTGTTTGGTAATGTTTGCTGATTTTTGTAGATAAGAAAATGCCTTTCTATTCCTGATGTGCGGAGAAATTTTTCTTGAATGAGCATCGAATTGTCTAAACTGATTTTTTTTTTTTTTTTTTTTTTTTGGGCGGTACTGGGGACCGAACTCAGGACCCTGCGCTTGCCAGGCAGGCGCTTATTCCACTGAGCTATATCCCCAGGCCCTATGAGCATCGAATTGTATCAGATAATTTTTCTGCATCTGTTACCATGATCCTGTGTTTTTCTCCTTTACTTCTCATTCTTTTTTTAATTTTTACTTTTGTTAGTCCAGGTATGCCGTGCGTAATGACGCTCCTCTGGGGAGCTGGCACACGTGCAGAACGCATCCTCATTCTCTTTACATTCCCCTCCCCTGCCCTCCCTCCCCTGCCCTCCGCTCCCCCCTCTACATCTCTTAATCCCCTGCCCGTGTGCAAAACATCCATCTCCTTTTATTTTGTTGGTGTGAATCCCATCGGTTGAATCTTGAATGTTAAACCCACCTTCCGTTCCTGGAACACTTAATCGGAGGTGTTACTGTTCCGTAGTTCCTGTTCAGACTGACCATCACGCTACTGTGGAATTTCTCATTTATGTTCATGAGATTCACTGGCCTCTGATTTTCATTCCTTACGATGTCCTCATCAGGTTTCGGTGTCAAGATTAAATAAGTCATTTAAAAAGGTGGGTCGTTTCCTGGTCCTCTGTTATTTCGAAGAGTTTGTGTAAGATTGCCTTTTCCTTAAATATTTGGAAGTCTTCCACGCTGAAGTCACTTGGGTTTGCTTCTTTGAAGGAAGGTGTTTAACGATGTATTTAATTTTTAAGTGGCTGTAGAATTACTCATATCTTAATGTTTCCTGCTGTGTTACTTCTAATCAGTGTCACTGACTTTATTCACGTGGTATTCCCACCCTCCCTGGGCTGCGTTTCTGCTGTGCGCGGCGATGTCTGCGGCACGGTGATGTCTGCACAGTGAGAGTCTCCTACTGAGAAAAACAATGGGCAAATTAAGCTGGCTCTGTTTCCCTTGGTCCTGCCCAGGTCCATCAATTTTATCAGGCTTCCAAACTCCGACTCTGGACTTGTTTTCCCCCATTTGACTCGCTTTTCCACTGCACTCATTTCTGCTCTATTACTTCCTTTTACTCTCTTTGAGTTTGGTTTATGTTCTTCTCCTAGCTTGGGGAACAGCTGCTTAGATCATTTTTTTGTAGCACTTTAGAAGATATGAAATTGAAGTTAGAAGTTTTCCTCTAAGCATAACTGTACCCCGTAGATGTCACATTTTTATTTTTACTCAGGTAAACAAACATATTTTGAAATTTTTATAGTGATTTTGTCTTTTACTCATAGTTTAGAAACCTAATGATACCTCCCAAACACTGTGGGGCTTCATCCTGCCTCCCGGTGTTCACGTCCACAGTGGTCAGAGGACTTCTGCAGAGTGATTTCAGTATGTAACATTGCTGGGATTTTCTGACCCGACATAGGGTCTATTTTGGTAAATGCCCAGGTGCACTTGGAGAGAATGCCCATTCTGCTGTCCCAGAAGGAGTGTCCCTCCGGTACCAGGCGTGCCGGTTCCGTTACCCATGTCAGTCCATGTCCCGGGCCCTGATTGTCTTCTTTTGCTGTTGTTTGTCCTCTTGTGGAGACAAGCATCTTAACATTTCCAGCTCTAATTCTGTTTGTATTTGTATTTCATTTCAGTTTTGTTAAGTTTTAAAAACATATCTTTGTGTGTGTGTGTGTGGTGCTAGGAATTGAACCCAAGGCCTTGTGCATGCAAGGCAAGAGCTCTACCACTGAGCCAGGTGCCCAGCCCTAAGACTGCTATATCCTCTTGTTGAAATGTTGCTGATTATCACTATTATAATTAGTTGTTGTTACGTATTTTTACCTCATCTCTAGTAATACATTTTGCCTTGAAGTGTATTTTGTCTGATAGTAACACAACTATACCAGTTTTCTTTTACTTGGCTTCGGGTATGTTTTTTCTTCTTCTTATTTTCAGTGTTCCTTACTGTTTTGGTTTGTTTTGTGCTAGGGAATGGAGTCAGTACCTCACACGTGCTAAACCCATGTTCTACTACTGAGGTAGAGTCACAGCCCCAGGATTAAGGCTTTTAAAATATAACCCTAAAAATTCTAGTCTAATAATCTTCACCTTTACTTGGAACATTTAGACTGTTTAAATTTAATGCCATTACTGGAATTGTTGGGATTAAGTCGATGAATTTACTATGGATTTTTGTTGTTTTGCTTTCAATACTAGGGACTGAACTCAGGGCCTTTGCACTGAGCTACAGCCTTAGCTCACTTTATTTTATTTTGTTTATTTTATTTTATTTTATGGCAGGGTCTTGCCCAGATGTTAAATTGCCTAGGCTGGCCCCAAACTTGTGATCCTACTGCCTCAGCCTCCCAGAGAGCTGCTGTTACAGGTGTGGACTACCAGCCTGATTTCTTCTTCCCTGGTTTTGGGGAAGATTAGTGGTGTTTCTTTTACTTTAATGGGAAGCTTTCCTCTTTTTACTTTTCAAATACATGCTCTGTTACAGTGGAAATCCTGGAGATTACAGTATGCATCCTTCTCAGTCAACCTCATGACCTCACAGTGCCCCTGCCCAGGCTAGCAGCTCTCTATCAGGTTAATCTCAGGGGCCCTTTTCCGCCCTCTGAGCTCTTGCTTTACTGTATTTTACTTCTAAATCTGTTGCAAGTCATTATTATTATTATTGTTTGAACTATTCAATATTTATTTACACAGTTACCCTTTCCCGAGTTCTTTGTATCTTGCCTCCACCCTGTGCTTCCATCTGAAAGCATTTTTGCTTTCACTCCAAGAAGTTTTCCTTTTCTGGTGACGCAGTGCAGCACAGTGAAGCTCAAGGCAGGAGTCTCTGTCCCACCTACAGTTTTGAAGGATATTTTTGCTGGGTATAAAATTTGAGGTTGGTGAAAAATGTCCTGCTTTGTTTTTCTTTCCTTGGCCACACTTTAGATTTATCCTTTCACTGTCTTTTGAACTCCAGATGTGTCTGAGGAAAAGTTAGTCACCAGGTTGATTTTCCCTCCTTGAATACTATGTGTCTGTTTCTGACCTCTCCTAAGATGTTTTGTTTCATCCTTGGTTTCCAGAACTTTCCCCATGGTTCTTTTTCATTGTTTCCAAATCTCAGTTGATATTTTCATCACACTGCCCACTGTTCCCTCGAGTTCTGACCATTCTTCCTCTGTCACTTGGATGTGCTAACTGTGGTTGTTTTAAAGCCCTTTGCTGATAACTCCACTGTAGGAATCATCTCAGGATGCATGTCTATTACTCGCTTTTTTTCTTTCTCTTGGATTTCAGTCATTTTGCCCTGATTTTTAGTAGTGCCTCACGGTTGCTGAGTACCTGGGTGCAGAGGAGAGGAGCCTTTGGTTGGCGACACTGAGCGTCCACCGTGAGCGTTGAGCTTGCACTAGCAGTGGCGAACGGGATCCTGCTCCCCTCAATCCCACCGAGCCGTGGGCAGGTTTCGCCTGCCTGTGTTTGTCCCTGCGCCAGGGCGTGGCCTCTCTTCTCAGAGCGTGGCTTTCTGGATCCATGGCAAAAGCCCTGGGTATTTACCAGTCTCCCACTTCATACTGGTGCTTTCCCTCGGCTCCTTGGTTCTTCGCCCTGTGCATGTACAGATTAGGAGTGAGCTAGAGACTTGGTAGGGGTTGAATGTAGATTCTTCTGTCTCCTCCACAGGTGTCTGACTTATTCTTTCTGTGTAGTTTCCTTCTGTCCGGAATTTTGCTCCACGGCCTGGCCTTCCCACCCTGGGCTCAGCAGGCCATGCTCCTCACCAGCCTCTGCTTCCAGCAGGGCGGCTGAAAAGCCCCCAGGGCCGATTTCAGGGACTGCAGAGTGCACCCCCTGCACTCCCTTTCTGCCAGGATGGCTCGTACCGCAAGTCCTGTCTGTGCTGATCGCTCACCAGGGCTTCAGATAGCTGTGTTCACATTGTGTAGTGCATCTGTGTAATCCAGGGTAGGGACTTTGTGTGGGGCACTCAGTACATCCTGACCGTTTTCAGTCCCCCCGCCCTTCCTCATCTCCAAGAGTCTGCGCTCTCGTTTTCTGTCATTGCTCCTTCATTTTATTAATTTATCTTACTGTAGGCTTCTCATACACGAATAAATAGGTGATATTTAACTTTCCAAGTTTTGCTTATTTCACTTTGCCTGATGGTGTCCAGTTCCATTCATCTTCCTGCAAAACACATGATTCATTTTTCTTTATGGCTGAATGAAATTCCACGGTGTGTATATACACCACATTTTCTCTAGGCATCTGTTGGTGGGCACCTAGGCTGTTTCCAGAGCTCAGCTACTGTGAATTGCACTGCTATACAAAGGGCAACTATCCCAGTCTCTCCTGTGTCTGGGGCAAAACACCCAGTGTCTGCAGCTTAAAGGAAGGAAGGTTTATTTCAGCTTGTGTTTCAGTCCGTGGTCCGCTTGCTCCAAGACAGACTCATCATGTCAGAAGGTCCTGGCGGAGGACAGCTGCTCACCCCAGGGTGGACAGGAAGCAAGGAGAGGAGGGAGAGAATCTGTCAGAATCGCCCCATTGAAGTGGTCCTCTTTTTCTCCCAGATCCCACCTCTAACAGCAAGTCAGCTCTAAGCCCCAGGATTTGATCAGCCTGAGAAAGTTCTGAGCTCAAGAGGCCTTGGGGGGACCTCTAGGTACAAACCATAACACTGCGCACGTATCACTGCCATGTGATGTTTAATTTCTTTCAGGAATACACCTAGGAGAGCTCTATCGTGGGTCATATGGAATTTCTGATTTTAATTTGTTGAGGAGTTTCCGTACTGACTTCCATGGTAGTTGTACTGATTTTTGAGAAGTGTCTATTCAGTGTATTTGCCAATTTTTCAATTGAGTCATTTACTTTGGGGGATTAGTATTTTGAGATTTTTATGTATTCTAGATATTAGTCCTCTATCAAAAGAGTAGCTAGCAGTAAATTCTCCCAATCCATAGGTTCTCTTCACCCTCTTGTTTCCCTTGCGGTGCACAAGCTTTCTAATTTGATACAGTCCTGTTTGTTGATGTTTAACGTGATCTCCTTTGCTATTGAGGTTCTGCTCCGAAAGTCCTTGCCTGTGCCTGTGGTTTCAAGTGTCTCTTGACTTCCAGAAGTCTCAGCGTTTCTGTTTTTCTCTCTAGGTCTTTGATCCGTTTGGATTTGATTTACTCCAGAGTGAGAGATAGGGACCTAGTTTCACGCTTCTGCAAGCGGATATCAAATTCTCCCGGCACCGTTTGTGAAAGAGCTTGTCTTTCTTCCAAGATGTTTTTGACTTCTTTTCAAAATATCAGTTGGAGGGGCTGGGGATATAGCTCAGTGGAATAAGTGCCTGCCTGGCAAGCACAAAGTCCTGAGTTCAATCCCCAGTACCACAAAAAAAAAAAAAAAGTTGTCAAAATTATGGGCAAAATATCAGTCGGGCGTGGGTCCCCGAGTCCCTGCGCTACCCCACTGCCCTACATGTCTGATTTTGTCCCTGGACCATGTTATTTTTGTTCTTATTACCTTGTAGTGAACTTGAAATCCGGTGTTGCAAAGCTTCCATCCTTGCTCTCTCTGCTCAGGATTATTCGTCTATTCTGCGTCCTTTGTAATCCCATGTGAATTTTATGTGTGTCTTTCCTAGTTCTGGGAAGAACGATGCTGACATTTCAATAGGGATTCCATTACATCTATAGATCATTTTGGTAAAGTAGCCATTTTTACAGCCTTATTGTTCTGACTCACAAACAAGAGTCTTTCTGTTTCCTGATGTCCTCTTCAATCTCTCCCTTCAGAGTTCAGTAAGTTTGCTGTAGAAGTCTTTCTCCTCCTTGGTTAGGTTGGTTCCTGAGTGTTTAATTTTTTCAAGCTATTGTGAATGGGAGTATTTTCCTGATTTTTCAGTGGGTTCATTATCGGTGTACAGGAATGCTACGGATTTCTGTATAGTGATTTTGTATCCCAGCTTCTCCATTCTAGCTCTTACAGTTGTGTTTACTGAGTGAGTTAATCCAGCATGAGCTACCTTGTTATGGGAAGAACTGGACCAGTAACTCTGAGATCAGGATACTTAGACTGAGAGAAGGGAAGTAACTTTCTAATATTACACAGGCAGTCGGTGCCCACTCTAGATCTAATACATGGGCGCCTGACTCCTGTCCAGATCAGAGAATAAAGAAGTTCCAGTTCATATGTGGTGTTTACATTTAAAACACAAAAATGACATTTGAAAAATGTGTCACCGAACTATAAAAGTTACATGCACAAATATTGCAGAAACAAAGTGAGGAAAGAAAATAATTGCCTCTAGTCCCACTACTGAGCTAGAGCCAGCCTTGACACTTGTGTGTTGGCTCTCACCCTTCTCCTAAGAATGCCTCGTTGAGCGCACTTTTAAGGATGTGTGAACTCACAGGTGATACCTGCAGGGCTGTCGCTGATGAAGCCCCAGTTCCAAGACCTTATTAACATCCTGTGAGTCCTAGAAGGTGGCGTAGCGCTGCTTATCATCACAAGCCTGGGGAAATGGAGGCCCAGGGGTCCAGCAGAGACAGGGTTGAGCAGTCGGGTGTGTCGGCCTGCGAGTCTTTGAATTCTCCTGCCACTCAGAACGCAGAGGATCCTGGTGTTCAGAGACTGGAAGCTCTCACCCCCACCCCCAGGAGGGGCAGGGGTGCAGCTGGGAGCGGCCCCGCCCCCTCGGAGGCTGGGCCATGCAGCTTCGGCCCCAGCTCTGTGCTCACCCCGTGTGGTTCACAGTTGGAACCCCAGATTGTGCACCGAAAATGGTCACAGTTTGACAATTTAACGTAGAGGGAGAAACCCCCAGATTTACTGTATTAAGGATGCTTGGGATTGTTCGGGTAGAAATCCACAGCAGCTTACATGATGTACATAATTATTATCTTATTTAACCAGAGATGGGAGGCAGGAGGTTGCAGGGTTTATTCAACAGCTCAGTGCCATCAAGGACCCAGGCTGTGTGTGTCTCTGCTGCTCCCCTCAGTTGTTAGAGTTCCATCCTCATGTTAGTGCCTCACAATTACAGGACAGCTGCACAGGTCCGGGCGTCAGGTCTGTATCCAAGACAGGAAAACAGAGTAAAGGGGAGGAACCAATTAGCTTTCCTCTTGTGCGTCTTCTTTTCATCAGAAAACAACAGTCTTCCCCAGAAGCCCCCAGCTTACTTATTTTACTCCTCTTTTTATTTTTTATTTTTTTTCTGGAACTCCTATCATTTGTAGCTGAAAAAAAGGCGAAACAGAAAATAATTACCAAAAAAACAGGGCTGTGAGGGTTGGACCATCCACAGGCCAAATCCAGCCTGTGGCCTATTCTCATGTATCCCACAATCTACATTTAAAAAAAAAATGTTAGGGGTGAAAAAGAAGAGGCATAGGTTATGTGTGACCAAGAAGCCCTAAAATACCCACTCCTGGCCGTTTGTAGGAACGTTTGCAGCTCTTGGCTTGAAAACATCAGACTTGCCTGTGGGACGCTCCATTATTTCCCTGACTAAGTCTGGGGCTCAACTGGTGAGCAGGAAGAAGGCGGTGTGGCTGTCAGGTGGGGCTCAAGGGTCTGCAGGCCACAGCTGCCTCCCAGGCTGAAGTGAGAGGAGTAGCCCACTGCCGAGGGACTGGTGGAACACAGAGGCAGTGGTGCCAAGGTCCTGGCGAGGGTGACGTGCGGTGTGTGGTGAGAGAGAAGCTGGAATTGCAGCGGGCATGGGAAACAGGGCTCATTTTGCTGGCACACAGGCAGAGGAAACCCCTCAGCCAGTGGCTGAGGTCCTAACAGCCTGGCGGATACAGACTCCAGCTGCCTTGTGGGGCTTCGAGGTCCTCCTTCCCACTGCAGCCCTTTGTGCAGCTGGGAGGGCACTGGGGCGGAGAAACTTTCAAGTCCATGGGCTCCAGAGAGCAAAGCCCGGAGGGGCCCTGAGCACCAGCGCCTGGACTGCAGAATCCCAGAGCAGAGAGCCAGAGTTAGGTTTGCTTAGCATCAGGCAGCTGGACAAATCCTAACCTCTGCTCCTCCGGGAGGGAGGTGTCTTTCAACCCCTGCCACAGAGGAGGAAACTGAACTGCAGAGCTTGTGTGATCTATTTGACACCATAGCAAGTGCAAGGCAGACTCCAGGCTGCAGCACAGAGCCGGCTTGCTTTCCACTCCCTGAATTTTGTGGGTCTCTGCTGTCCAGGAACCCTGAATCCAGAAGTCCAATCACACTGACAGTGGACAACACAGGGCTGCATGTGACGGTTTCCTTTGGGTGATATTCGATCCCGAACCACCTGCGGTCACCGTGGGCTCCAGTGCAGACCTTCCCAGAGACTCACTGGAGAGGTTGCAAACTGGAGGAGGCGGTGCTGGCATGGGCTGGAGGCTTCCTGTGTATTGCAAAGGGTGGGAGGCAGAGAGCCTCCAGTTGGCTTCTGAGAGTTCTGGTGTGTATTGAGCAGAGAAGTGAAGGATTATGGGAAATGGCCTGGAGGTGTGCGTTGGGCCACAGTGTGGAGGCCCGTGAATGCCAAGCAAGGGGTGAAGAACTCGATGGCCCAGCTGCCATGGAGGAGCTGGCTGCAGGAGTGACACATCGATGGAGCATTTTTAAGGTTAACCTGGAAGTTCTGTGCAAGAGGGCAGGTGCTAGGCCAGACTGGGGACTTGGGGCTGGGGATATAGCTCAGTGGAATAAGCGCTTGCCTAGCAAGTGCAGGGTCCTGAGTTCGATCCCCAGTACTGCAAAAAAAAAAAAAAAAAACCGTTCACCAGACTGGGGACTTGGTCCTGGCCATGTTGAGGAGACCGAGTTAGAGACGGGACGGGTTGGAAGGGTGGGAGGAGCAGGAGGGGGAGGGTTGTAAAATGGCTCCAAAGAGCGGGAACGTGGTGGCATCTTTCCAGTCTCCACCCTTGGGAACTAGAGCAAGTCAGATCTGACCGAGAGGCCCACGTCCTGTCGCCTCCAGGCCTCCAGTTCCCTGGGTCTAAATCCAGGGACCCAGCTCCACACTGACTTGTACTGCACCCTTCAGCCTCTCCCTGACAGGGGTGGCTGTCCCCACCGGGCGGTGACCCTGGGTCCTGACAGCAGGGGAAAGTCCGGGCTATGGCAGGATGGCCTAGGAAACATGGCCACAGTGGTCCCAAGGCGGCGAGACCCTCATGGTCATGTGTAAATAGCACCCATATTAGGGCCACCGAAGGGAGTCAGGGTGTCTCCGTCAGCGCCCCGGGCACACTTCCCTCATGACCCAGTGTGGGGGCTGTGACTTCATAAAAGGTCTGGAGAGGAGGAAGCGCGGCTGGGACACTTCGCAGCAGGGGAGACCTCCCGCCTGCTTTCATCGGAGTGCTTCGTGTGTTTCCTTCCTTCTGCAGTGCTGGTGATCAGATCCAGGGCCTGGTGCAGGTTAGGGAGCGCTCCCCTCCCCATCTGAGCCCCACCCCAGCCCCTGTGAGCTTTGAAAGAATCCATGACTTTTGTGGGGTGTCTGCCCTGGGTTTGTCCTGGCTGGACCAGCCAGGGGCTCTGGGTTGGGGTCATGATACAGAGGGCTCCCAGGCTCCGCCCTATCTTGAGGGTCTGGGTGCTGACCCACAGCCCGACTGCCCCCAAGGGGCTGATGGAGAACAAGGTGCTCCCAGACCCTGCCGGGCCCCGCTCCCTGCAGCTTCAGGGCTGCACATACCTGTGTCTCCCCTCCGCTTGGCACAGTAGGGCAGGTGCCCGGGTTGCTCAGGAAGGGCTTGTGAAGCTCATTAGGGAAAAAGCGGACTGTGAAAGCCATGCAGGGTGGGGGTTTATAAGTGGCTTTCAGTTTGGGGCAGCAGCGGCACTTGGCCACGTGAGCACGTTCCTCCTTTGCAGGCCCCTCCTGCCAGGCCTTTCCTGGGTTCTGCTCTGACCTGAATTTAACACATAACACATTCATATGGTCCAAAGCTCAAAATCTCTGCAAAGAACTCCTGAAGCAGACTCTCCCGCCTCTCACCCCAACCCTCTAGCTTCCTAGTGGCAAGCACATTGATTCGTTTATTTTACGTTCTTCCAGTATTTCTTCACACAAAGAAAAATGTAAACGTATTTTCTTTTTGTCACTTACACACAAAAAGTAGGATTCTGTGTGCGCTGTGCTGTGACTTGCTGTTCTCATGTAATTATGAACCCGAGTGTTCCGTGTCAGTGAGAATATCTCATTCTCCTGTTTATTTAAATCCCTTTTCACAGATGCATAGTATTCCACCAAGAGGCTGTAGCATTATATAGTGCTACATATGTAGAGCCACTGGGCTCTGCAAACTTGTGCTTTCTCAGACCAGGGGCAACAAACAGCACCACTTGGATGTGTCTGGGTGCAGCTGTGGGGTTGGTTCCCAGAGCTTGGGAGGTAGCTGTGGAAAGCCTTCTGGGACTTGAGCAGGTCCTGTCCTCTGACCTGTGGCAGGAGGACACCCTTCCCCACAGCTCCGCAGTAGGCTATGTGTCGCAGCTCTGACCGGGGCCGCTCTGGTAGGAGAGAAATGGAATCTTTGTGCTGTTCCCCTTTTGCCTGAGTGAGGCCGTGGCCACGCGCCTGCCGGGCCTTTGCGTTGTGTCCAGCGACTCTTGGCGCTTTGCCTGTTGCTCCTGTTTTTCTCTCTCCTTCTGGTGCTGCAGTGTGTGTTCCTGAGAGGCTGGGTGTGGCTGCTGGGCAGCAGCAGGATAGTGCTCCCAGGCAGACCATGGCCTTTGTGCTGGTGTTCTGGATTCCCTTACGCAGAAAGCTTGCAAGCCGGGTATGGTGGCTCACACCTGCAGTTCCAGCACTTGGAAGCTGAAGCAGGAAGACTGCTGAGGGTCTTACTGTGTAGCCCACATTGGCCTTAAATTCTCAGCAATTCTCATGCCTTGGCTTTCCAGGAATGTGCCGCCATACCGGCGGCTTGGGGTTTTCAGGCAGTGAGATGTATCGTTTGCCTGCCCTTGCAGTCGTGTACCATCATAAGGCTCCGCCTGTGCCAAGGTTCTGAAGGAATTTGAGTAGAGCGGGGGACAGCAGGTGTGGCCCGCTCCGAGCCAAGCTCACGGCCCTGTTCCCACGGGGAGAGAGGCTCACTGCCAGCCGCTGTACCCACAGCCAAAGCCTGCGTGCCAGGCCCATCCTTGGCGGCTGCTCCTCCCAGGCAGGCAAGGGGCTGGGAGGCAAAGCATTGGCAGCCGCTGGTTCCCAGCAGGTGAGCTGGCCAGGTGCAGCCAGGCTAGCTAATGAGAGGAAATAGAATTAGAACTCCAGGTGAAACTCAAGATTCCCGCAAACTGAACCTTTCCTGGGATTTGCAAAGAGTGATTAAGTTAGAAATGTTCTCCCTCAACTCTCGGCTCTGCCAGACTGGCTCGAGACAGGAAGTGCCTGAGAGTAGGTCCCAGACCTTGGGAATGTGGCAGAGGCCAAGCATGGTTAGGAAGCTGGGGTTCGGCAGACACTGAGTTTCCTAACTTCTACAGCCCAAGGCTCAGGGTTTGGAGAGAGAGGACTCAGAGGAGGGGCTGGGGCTGGGCTTTTGATACCAGCTGGACCGTATCATGGCCTTCACTGCCCGCTGCCTCTGTGAGCCTGGATTGCTTTGCTCCTGAGCCTCCACAGCTTCCCCTGTGAGAGGGAAAACACCAGCAATTCACCCTGACACTGCTGCTGTCCCGTGGAGCCCACAGGTGCCTGACTGGATGCTTCCCATATGATACACCGCTCACTTCCGCGGAAGCTGTGAAGTGAGAATCACTTGCAGAGTGCCATATGGTGCCTGGCACCCTGGGGTCCTCGGCCAATGTCCCCAGGACATTGCCGTTGTGTGTGCCGGCTGGGATCAGTCATAGTCTGATTTTAATCATGCATTCATTCCACAAACACTTCCTGAGCCTCTGCCACGTGCATGCAGGAGATGCTCGGAGAGGAGGGGCTCGCCCAGCTGCAAGGTGGAAGGGTCGGAGTTGCCACTGAACACAGGTGCCTTTCGAAGCTCAACCCCTGGGGTGGTGTTTGCAGGCGAGATGTAGGAGGTGGTCAGGTCACGAGGGTGACACCTCACATGTGGAATTAGTGCCCTTCTAAGGACCCAGAGGGCAGCCTCGCCCCTCTGCCACGTGCACACAGACAGCCAAGAAGGGATGGTGCCCCTCAACCTCTGGGACTGTGAGAAATGCCGCCCAGTCACTGGCAGCCTGATTGGACTAGAACAGTCGGGCACAGCAGCCACCGCCTGCCATGAGGGCTTTGTTGGGGAGCAGCCAGGTGCTGGGCACCACAGAGCAGGTGACCCTGTCCCAAGGTAGGCAGGCCTCTCTGGAGCAGGGACACCGTGACAGTCACGGGGACATGTCTACAGCAAGCACCTGTACCAGGAGCTGGGGTGGGCCAGCCAGTCTGCAGGCAACTGTGTTTGGCACCGCCTGACCCAGCTACGACCGCTAAGGAAGTTATATAGCTGGTCCCAGCAGTGGACGTGAGGCTGGAGGTTGGACCGCAGAGCTCGTGTCAAGAGCAGAGAGAGACAGTCTGACCAAGCCCACACGGGCTGGGAGCCGAAGCAGCGGAGCAGGGCAGTGACGGGGGCACACGGTGCTGGCACCGGGCAGAGTGTGTGCTGGGCAGCACCGGCAGATTGGAGTGGGGCGAAGACTCTGCATGTGCTGGGAAGGTCCCGGGGCCCTGTAGGCCTGAGCTTGCCCTGCACAGGGAGTTGCATTTGTCAGCCGATTCCTAAAGCCCCATCACTGGGGCTGTTCCCATCCACCAGCATGTGCTCTCCGCCCTCCTCCTGGCCCCAGGCCGGTGCCGTCTGCATCACTGGTGCCACCGCAGCATCCTCGACCTCCCCCAGCCAGTGCCCGGGGGAGAGTTATTGGCTGCCACCCTCATGAGGAGCTCTGGACAGGGACTGTGTCTGCGGCGAGTGGCGACAGGGAGGACCCAGAGCCGGCAGGCAGCAGGGAGCCTGGCCACCGGACCCGGCTTGAGCCTGTGAGCCAGAGGAGAAAGGAGCCTGGAGGCCCAGCTGCCACTGTCGGGTGGCTGAGTGGCAGGGTCACAGTGGCCTGGGCCCGTGGCTCGGTCTGAATGTCAGCAGCCTCTGTATCACCTTGCACTGCAGTGCGGAAACTCCATCTCCACATGCATGCGCGCGCACACACACACACACACACACACACCCCATCATCACAGCCTCAGGCAGGTTCCTCGGCCTGGCCAGAGCCCAGGACCCTCGTTTATGAAAGTGGAAAAGGGCTGGAGTGGAGCTCAGTGGGCCAATCCCCTGTGCCACAAAAGAACCCGTTTCTATAGCTTCATGCTTCCTGTAGGAAAACATCATCACAGAGGAGTGATGAGCAGTACCTGGCTCAGTACTTGATTAAAGAATGCTTTTATTATTATGGCGTTCTTTGAGAAACTGCATCTAGTTTCAAAGCTAGGGCAGTGGCACTCACCTGTTAATCCTAGCTACTCAGGAGGCTGAGGCAAGAGGATCCTAAATTTGAGGGCAGCGTAGGCAATATAACAACCTAGGGAGACTGTCTCAAAATAAAAAGGGTTGGGGCTGTGGCTCAGTGATAGAGCACTTGCCTGGCATTCGAGGCCCTAGGTTCCGTCAAAGCAACACCAAAAACACACAAACAAAAAACAGTAACCAGTTTTTAACCTATATGTTGTTTGGTTGGTTTGTTTGAGACAAGATCTTTCTGCATAGTTCAGGCTAGTCTTGAACTCATCATGTAGCTCAGGCCAGCCTCAGACCGTGACCCTCCTGCCTCAGCTTCCGAAGTGCTGGGACTATAGATGTGTGCCTCCACACCCACCTTTAACTGACATTGTCAGACTTATTCCCTAAACCTGCTAGTCATGTGAGTCAGGAGTCACTTCCTAGGTAAGAGGACCCGGGTTTGCAGGAGTTGAGTTACTACTCTAAGGCCCCCTTGGAGCTGAGGCAAAGCTGATCTCACAGCCAGGCCTGCCCGGCTCCGGTATCAGAAATGCAGCCTGCCGTGCAGTTCCACGGGGAAAGTCCCGCCTCGGTGGAGACAAACACCACTGCGAAGGCGATGCTGATGGCGCCGTGGTGCCCTCTGTCCTCAGGGCCTGGCCTGTCCTTCCGAGGGCATCAGGGCCGCCACAGACCAGTGCACTCTGTGTGGCCCTCACGTGTCTCCGGCCATGTGCATGCGTGTGCATGTGTGTGTTCTCTGTTGAGCAGGGCTTGGATTCAAAGAGTTGCGAATTTTCTCTACATTTTTCAAATTGAAAAATAAACACACATTGCTTTTGTAAACTGAGAAGAAGTTTGTTTTTAGATGCCTGGCCACCCCTGTAAGCCTCGGCTCACCTGCTGTGAGGCCCAGCTGTTCCTGGTGTGTATCCAGGC
This sequence comes from Dinomys branickii, assembly GCA_004027595.1. Lineage (NCBI taxonomy): Eukaryota > Metazoa > Chordata > Mammalia > Rodentia > Dinomyidae > Dinomys > Dinomys branickii. Next base: position 58,314 of record PVLD010005140.1, on the reverse strand, counting down.
CTGGTCCCTTGCCTGTGAATTTTCTGGGCCCAAACCAGGCCTCCCTGCCTGCCTCCAGCAGCTGAGCGCACTGAGCAGAGCCTGCCAGCGGCAGCCAGGGTGACCAGTACCCAGCTCATGCCCTCAGGCTCCTACCCCTGCCCTTTCTGCCCACCCAGTGTGGGGTGGGCGCCCATATTACCCTCAGCTAGGGACATGGCTGTCTTCCAGCACAAGCAGGAAACAGGCATTAGGCAGTACCCCCAGCTTCTCTTCCACCTGGCACACCCAAAGGGGCCTGTGCTGCAGACCCCTTGCTTTGGGAGGGTAGCATGGTCTCTGAGGGCCCCACGTGTTAGGGTTTAGGTCTAACAGTACCCCACAGTCTCATAGGTTCAGAGGTGAGGCTCCCGGAAGGTGACTGGATCACAGGATTTGCTCCCTGACAAATCTGTAGCTGTGCGTTCTATTAGAATGTGGGGCTCGCTAGGAGAGGCAGATCACAGGGGCGTGACCCGGGAGGGTGTTTTCTTGTTCGTGTCTCCTGTCTCCTGTCCCCTCCCTCCTCTCTCTGCTTCCTGCTGCCACAGTGTGAGCAGTTCTCCTCCATCCGGCCCTCCCACAGCGCTGTTTCTGCCTTGGAGCCAGTCAACCATGGACTGCACCCTCTGAAACTGTGAGCAAACGAAACTCTCGTCCTTGAAGTTGCAGGGTCAGGTGTATTGTCCCAGGGGTAAGAAGTGACTCATGCACCATGTGTCTGTTTGTTTCCTCCCTCCCCCTTCCTGTGGCTAACTTCCATCCCACCTCGCTGCCCCCCGACTTCCATCTCTGGCTCACTCTGGAGTGCAGCTCAGTTTACTACTTCTTCCAGGAACCCTCCCTTGTGCTCCCCCGCTTTCACATGCACTGGGTTGGTGGCCCCTCTTTACTCATCTGCATCATGGCATTTGTAAATTCTCACTGAACTTGGCCTCTCCTTGCCTTTTTCTTTCTCTTTCCCAACCAAATTCCAGGGCCAGAGTTTCACTGCTTATTCCTGTCTCTGCTGGCTCAGATGAGGTCTTCAGTAAAAATCTGTTGAACCAGTTAATATGATTCTTCGTGGTTACCTTGCTTATGGCCAGTAAACCTTCGGATTGATACCAGAATCTAGGTCTTGTGGCATCTTGTCCAGGTTGAAAAAAAAATGCGAACATGTAAAGGAGCAGGAAAAAATACAGAGCAAACCCTGAACACTTTAGGGTCAACAAAAAATGCCAACCACATACCAGTGCAAGCTAGATAAAGGTGAATTGTGATTGTTTGTGTACCTCTCCTTTAAAAAAATACATTGGTTATGTTTCTTACATAGCCTTTTGTCTCTTTGATTATTTGCTTAATATAATTAATATAGTGTCTAGAAGTTGGGCTGTGAGCCAAAATTTCTGGTGGCTCTCCATGTGATTGCCAAACTGTCTCTCAAAACCATTACCCCGGTGAACACTGGCTTGACCTTGTACACACCAGCCCCGGGAATTCCCAATACTTCAAGTTTGCTTTGCCTCAGGAAGGTAAGCTGTGCCTCGCCTTGTGATTCCTTTAATTTTCTTGGTGAACAACAGAGGTAGACCATTGTTTATGCGTTTATTTACCCACGGTCTCAGTTTATGCTCTTTATTATGCTGTCCTGCTTTATTTTACGGGGAAGATTGTAGCTGGAAGACTTGATCATCTACGTGCTCAGTGGAGGTGCTGTGTGAAAGGCAGGAGCTGCCGTAGTGCTGCTAGGACCTCATCCTGCTCCCCCTTGAGGAAAGAGATGGGTGAACCCAGAAGTCCTGAGCTCGCGGCCGAGCTGCTAAGGAAGTGGCGTGTGTGGCTGCTGAGTCCGCGCCGCCTTGGGACATCCTGTCCCTGAGAACGCTTGGCATCAGCTAGGATGGTCCTAGCGGCAGGGAAGGGAGGCCCCGTGGAAAGAGTGTCTGAGCAGAGGAGCCTGGGCTGCCCACAAGATGCAGAGGTGGCTGTGCAGGCAGAGCAGGGCAGGCAGAGCCCAACCTCCTTGCTCTTGCCCCCTGGGCGTGAACAGGGCCCAGCCTGGCCACTCAGTCCTGTTACTGTCCTCTCTCTCTTTTTATTCAGTTGTTTTTGTTCATCCACACTTCAGTGCACAGCCCTGACTCCCCTGTGTGCAGCGGGTGGGTGCGCATAGTGCTTCCCAGTTCCTTTTTCACACCCCCCACCCACCTCCATCTCCTGGGCCCCCACCCCTCTGAGAATGATCTATGTCCCTGTTTCCTATTTTATTTTATTCTTTACTTATAGATTTAGCTTCTCATATAAGAGAAACCATGTGAGATTTAAGCTTGTGTGTCTGATTTATTTCACTGAATATTATGGTCTCAAGCGCATCCCTTTTCCTACACGTGACCCAAGTGGACCCTTCTTCACAGCAGAGTAGTACTCCACTGTGTGTGCATGCCACACTTTCTTTGTCCATTCATCTGTTGATGGGCTTGCAGGCCACTTCCAAGGTTGAGCTATTGTGAGTTTTGCTGCCATAAACCTGGTTATGCATGTATCATGGTAATATGATGTCTTCAACTTTTTTGGAACATACCTAGCCAGGCATGGTGGCACACTCCTGTAATCCAAGCACTCAGGAGGCTGAGGCAGGAGGGTTGTTGAGAATTCGAGGCCAGCCTGGGCTACAAAGTGAGCTTAAGGCCAGCCTGAACTGCACAGGGAGACCCTGTCTCAAAAAGACAAACAAAAGAGACAGACAAAGAGAAAGAGACAGAGAGAGAGACAGTGCTACCTAGAAGAGGACTAGCTGGGAGAGTGGAATTTCTAGTTTTAGTTTATTGAGGACTCTCCATACTGATCTCCACAGTGGTTGTACCAGTGTGCACCCCCCATCAGCAGTGTGGAAGTGGTCCTCTTCCCCCCCTCACCATCTGTTATTATTGGATTTCTTGATGATGTCTGTTCTTTCTGGAATGAGATAGAATCTCAGCGTTGTTTTAATTTGTATTTCTCTGATGGCCAGTAATATTGACATTTTTTCATGTATTTATGGATTATTTGTAGTTCCATGAAGAGTCTATTTTTGCCTGTTTTTTTATTAGGTCTTTCATTTTGGGGTCTAATTTTTTGAGTTCTTTATATATTCTAGATATGAGTTTCTTCAAGACTTAAACAGAAAAAAAGATATTTTCCCAGAAGCCCTGGGGTGCCCTTGCTAGGTGTGAGAGGGCAGCATCAAGTCACATGGCTCACTTGGGCCCATTAGCAGCTGCACTTACCACAATCAGCGTGAATGACATGTACCACCTGCCTCTGAACTCAGGTCCCCTCTAGACCAGGGCTGTATTAATAAGGAAGAGGGAGTCCCTATGACTGTTGAATGAGCAACAGTATTTCCAATGTCTATGTTTATGAGCAGCCATTTCAATTGGAATTATACCAATATTGATGAATTTTCATGGATAAAGTATTTTCTGCCCTCAACCTTATTGAGCTAACTTACAAATTTTGAAAAATTTTTCTCTATAGTATATACAAATTTTTCTCTACAGTATATATTCATTTTCTTCAATTTTTTTTTTTTTTACTTAAACTATTTTCATGAGTATCAATGCTTTCCATACAGATTTTAGGACACAGGTTGATTTCATTGATCTTCTTCATACGTCTAAATAGTTTTGTGGATCATATTTTTAGGTTTTGGCGTTAGGCACTTTCTTTAGAGACTTTGTATTCAATTTTCTTCTACCAAATTCTGTGGTTTAAGAATTTTATGTTGACCATTTCTATCTTTCCTCTTCATTAGGAATTGGATGAGAGATTGATGTATTTCTCACTTAATCCATGATAAGAGTGGTCATTCCACACAGATAGGCAAAGATTATTGTTCAGATGTCAGATTGGGGGGCTCAGCAAAGTGGGACCCCTTGGGCTGAGTCTGGCCTGAGGTCTGTTTTCACAGGCTGAAAGCTAAGGATGGTTTTTACAGGTAAGATTTGCAGTCTATTCCATCATGGGGACCATGGTGTGAATCTCCAGTAAGAGAGATATTATCCAGACCCCAATTGATGTAATTCTCCTCATTAACAGACCTATATTATGAAAATTATACCTAGTGATTATGATTATGATGATGATGATTATTATTATTATATTTTGAATTTTGCCAATAAAAATTTTGTGGAAATTTGTTTCCTCTCTTATCATATAAATTCCACATAATCTCGATTTTGCCACTTGGCTGCAAACCTGGAAGTGGTTACTATTTGACTTCATGGGAAAAATTATGTTGGCCTTGTCCCAATCCATGCTAACCTGATTCTTCTGAGCCTGTGCATCGCCAACTGTCCTAACTCTGCTCCACGGGGGGCACAGAGAAAAAACGGTGAACCCCTTGGTCTGGTCAGGCTACTGTAACATAATACCATAAGACAGACACGTTACAAAATTCAGAAATTTATTTCACTGTGTTCTGGGGGCTGGGAAACCCAAGGCCAAGGCAGCAGACTGGGTGTCCAGTGGGGATCCACTTCTGGTGCCCAGGGCATCCCTGGGGTCACCCCCGGTGCTAGGGCCAGGCACCTGCTGGGGCCTTTTTTGACTAGGACACTAACCCTGTTCACAGGGGCTCTATCTTCAGGGCTTGGCCGCCTCTCAGAGGCCCTGCCTCCACATGCCATCCCCTTGCGGCTTAAATTTCAACCTCAGTGCTGGGGAGGGGCACAAGACACTCAGTCCAAGGGGTGAGCGAGGTCAGGGTGCGCTGGGGCCACAGTTGAGGGGTCCCTTCAGAAAGCGAGGTCAGGTGTGTTCGTGTCGCTCTGCCACGAAGGAAGGCGCTCTTCAAATGAGAACAAAATCATCCTGAGAGTTGCCTGTAAAAGTCAGTATTGTGTTAAAGCTCGATGAGTGTATACCATGTTGGAGAAAACAAAATGTCATTGTTCTGAAGCCTCTGCACGCGAGGGAGCTGCGTCCTTCGACACTTGGGAGAGCCGAGGGCCCTTCCCTCTTCGCCTGTTTCCCACTGAAGTGAGCCCTGTTTTCCTTCCTTTAACAGATGAGGAGAAAGAAAACAACAGAGCGTCCAAGCCGCACTCCACGCCCGCCACGCTGCAGTGGTAAGTGTCGGCTGCAGCCCGCGGCTCGGCGCGCCGGCGCTCCGCTCCAGGCCGGTGGCGCCTGGGTCCTGGGGCGCTGTCGTGGCTGTGACGGGGCAGTCCGTCTAATTCCGCTACGTCTACTCAGTGTGCAGGTGTGTGTAATGCGCTCAACCTACCTCTACCGTGGAAATCTGTATTTTCATATTTTATTGGAGGGTGAGTTTGCATTTCCATTATCTAAATGCTGGCAAAGACCAGACTGTGGATTTCATTCATTGATTTTTATTTGACTGTGTTATCACCATTTATAATGTTATAGCACATTACAGAAACAGAGGCCTGTTTACTCTTACCGTGAGCCCAGAATGAATGATTAAATTTCAACTAGATTATTATTATTTTAATACTTACAACTTTAACAAAAGTTACCTATCGAACGACTTTCTCTTTCATAGTTAAAATTCCTGAACCCGATGAAATGTTTTGTGCTGTGTAAGTGGCCACACTTGTGCTCAGTGCTCACAGATAAATTCTCCCCTAAAAGCGGCACTTGGAAGTCACACTCTAGGTTTGTCCATTAGAGTACTCTACAGCTGAGTTCTGCCCCTCCGAGGACCTGGAGGCCAGGGGCTGTGATTCCCCTGCCCTGGCAGGAGTGGCGGAGGGGAGAAGGGACAGAGGGAGGAAGTCAGGTCCACTTGCACCTCCCAGTGTGGGTGATTTGCACAATTTGTGCCTCATTTCATGCTCACAGTTGTGCTATAGGGTTATTATGCCCATTTCACAGAAGGACCAAGTAAAGGCAAGGTAATGAAATCAATTACCTGAATCACACACAGCCAGTCAGCAGGGACACAGGGATCAGTCTGGGCCTTTCTAAATGCAGCTCCCATGTGTGGGAGGAGAAAGCTCAGCAGGATCAGAGAAGGAAGCTGGAGGTTTTCTGGAGCAGGTCAGATTCCATGCCCTGGGGCCCCTCATGCGAGAAGAGTGCAGCAGGAGGACGTGGAGGCATCTAAGACCTAACGCAGCCTCTCCAACCAGAGTCTCCATGGGCAGTTTGTTGGCCACAAGAATGACCAAGGTTGTCCAGGTCTGGTGGCGCAAGCCTGTAATCCCAGCCCTTGGGACGCTGAGGCAGGAGGATCACCTTCAGTCTGAGGCCAGCCTGGGCTGCATAGCAAGATGCTGTCCCCAAAGACAAAGAGTAGCCCAGGTTGTTTCCAAGGGCCCTGCTCTCAGCCTTTCTTGCCATTCCATCATTTGTTGCCTGTGTTCATTTTCCCAGCGTTTGAGCTTTTGGCTCTATTTACAGTGTGACTGAACCTCTCATGCAGATTGTGACAGATACTATTACAAACATCATGGCTGCACGGCACCTCCAAGCACCAGGAGGGCAACATCACGCCAGGGACCTGGGGAGGAGCAGGCGCTGCTCAAAATGCAATAAACCAGTGGACACTTGCCTTACTGAGCAGATCGTTTTGGAATAAACATCTGAAAGGGAGTAGAGGAACTCACCTGCCCAGGCTGTGCTCTGTGGTTCTCAGACCCCTGCCTGCCCCCAGGAGGCTGTGACAGCGCAGTCTCTGCCACTTCACGGCCAGGCAGAGACCCCTGCTCCAGCACAGCACTGTGCTGCCTGGGAGGGACCTCTGCATCCTGCTGCAGGTGCCCGCTGCATGTGGGGTGGGTGGCTCTGACCCACCCCGTGCCCTGAGGCTGGATCGAATTGCCCGGGGCCTGCATGGATCAACATGGACTGGGTGCTCGGGGACCCTCTACACATCCTCCCTTGAGCCCCATAAGGACAACCTCAGTGCAGCCAGTGCTCCTGGACCACTTTTAGGACCAGTCCCCTGCTGCTGGGCCAAGGTTCAGGTAGAAAATCCCAGAAGAGACTTCACCCTTCATTTACAAGGCTAGGATAGATCATCTTCCTGAGGACACATTCACTTCCTAGGGACAAACAGCTGTGAAAATATGTGTGTCAGTCTTGCCATTTTCAAAAGGCATTCTTTGTTCCAAGAACATCAGTTGTCCTCCAACTCTCATTGTCCGGTTGACATAGCCTTTCTGCTGCTCACCTGCCATTCCTATAGCTCAGGAGGCTGAGGCAGGAGAAGTCCAAGTTCAAGGTCAGCCTGGACAACTTATGGACTTAGCAAAACCCTGTCTTGAATGGATGGATGGATGGATGGATGGATAGATGGGTAGATGGATGGATGGGTGGGTAGATGGATGGATGGCTGGCTGGCTGGGTGGGTGGATGGATGGATGGGTGGGTGGGTGGATGGATGGATGGGTGGGTGGATGGGTGGATGGATGGATGGGTGGGTGGGTGGATGGATGGATGGGTGGGTGGGTGGATGGGTAAAAAGGAAAAGGCTGGGAATGTAGCTCAGTGTAAAGGCCTTGGGTTCAATCGCCAGTACAACTCTACCCCATCCAAAAAGGAGAAGATGCTGTTTTGGTCATGGCCTAATTCAGGAAATGCTTCCTGAGCACCTGCTATGTGTGGGGCCCCACTGTGGGCTCTGTGGATGCGCGGTGAGTGAGATGGGCTGAGGAAGGGCTGACAGCGTGGGGTTTACTCATGAACGACAGATAGAGGTGAGCGCTGCTGGAGCACAGAGTGGCAGGGGCTGCCCCAGGGGGCTTCTCCCAGAGGTGGCACTTCATGGAAGGGGGGACAGGATGTCCTCACCAACCTCGGGACCCTGGGGCCCTCAGAGCAGAGTGCACCCGACGGGAGTGGCTTCCTTGGAGGCCCAGTGGGCAGAGGCCGGGCTCCCAGGCTCACTCTGAACGTAGGGGCAGTTGATTCAGTGCACCCCAAGTCCACACCATGGGGCATGGGGGCACTGGGGCAGCAGGCAGGCTCCACAGTCACCCTGAGGCTTCAGCGCCCCATCCGCTGTTCTATGGAGACCCAGAGGGACCTGGACCAGAGGCCACCTCCCGGCCTTGGGCAGTGCTGCCAGGGTCCTCCAGGTAACTTGGGCTCCTTCCTATGAGGGGCGCAGGCCAAGCCAGTTTAAGGAACCATGAGACAGTGGCCCAGGGCTTGGCACATAGCATGGAAGGGGACAGGGATGCAGAGGAGGCCGAGGCCAGTAGGGGAAGGTCTGTGCATGGGAGGGACAGCTGGGACCTTTCTCCGCACCCAGGCAGGAACAGTCCCTATCAGGATGCCCCCGCCTGGCCCAGGTCACTGTGCCCAAGGAGAGGTGACACAATTTCAGCAAAGTTTCCCCCTTTTTGCTCTGGCTGCCGGGGAGCTCAGTGGTCAATCCAAGCTGACTGCTCAGTGACCTGACTGCAAGTTCAGCACTGTTTACCTACTGCAGTCTCTTCTTTCCTTTGTCTCCTTTTCTTCCTTTTTGGCTTTTGTTAGTTTTTTAGAAAACATCAGGAAATAAATGAATGCAGTCAATCTTTTTTATTTACACAAGTAATACATTTTCTCGTTATAAAATTAGAGCCCTGAGATGAGGCTCACGTCTGGTGGTGTTCTTTGATTCTCCCTTGAAAGCAGCCCTATACCTCACTGGGGAGAGGTTGTGCATGCACATGTGTGTGTGTGTGTGCACGCATGTGAAAACGTGTGCACGTCTTGTATTTACAAACCTTGCCTGTGTGTTTTCATGCACGTGAACCTGTAAGAGTTTTTGAATGTGCCTTTCTTCCTTGTGCTCGTCTTTGTAAACAGTGTGTAGAAACCTCGCTCTAAAACGTCATCCCCTCCTGTCACACACTGCAGATCCACGACTTGCTGTCTGCCCTCTGAACAGGTGACGTCGCCCTGGCACAAACACATATCAATGAGTAAACTAAGACCCTGGCTGTACAGCAAGATCTCACTCTGGAGGCCTGTGTGTCCTCGAGCTGTCCCCTGTCCGGTAACCGTGTGTGGCCTACAAGTGCCCAGCCCCGGAGCTGTCTGGCTGGACTTGGGATTCGGGTGCCTGGCAGGTTCCAATGTGTCTCCTCTTGGCCACCCTTGCTGCCGCCCTTCCACTGCCCTGGAGACCAAGCCCAGCAGCCAAGCAGCCCAAACTGACCAGGCCACATGGTCCAGCAACAAAGAGGCAAATATTGTCCCGTGCCCTGCCAAAGCCTTCCCGAACCCTCACGAGGTTAGTAAGTCCTGGCCGGCCAGCAGTGGGAGCCGCTGAAATCCGCACAGTACCCTCTGTTCACGCCTCGGCTGCAGCTCCAACTACAGAGAGTGGCCCTGGGCCGCCCCGCCTGTCCCGCCCCACATCCCTCGTCCGCTCCACACCCCGCCCCTTCCCAAAGCCAGGCATGCCCCAAAGTCCAGGCAGCCCAGGGCTCCACTTCCCTGGTGGGGGTAGAGGAGCAGTTTTGTGTTTTCTTTTGAAAATCTGAAAAGGAGGCCTGGGGCCGTTGACAGTGCTCAGTAGTTCCGATGACCACGCAGCAAAAATGAACGCGGTGTTTTCTCCCAGTATCTGCGGAGGGTGTAGTGGGAAATGGGCCCGCTCCATGCCAAAGCCTGGGGCTGGCAATGTAGACCAGCTACGCCCTGTGGGCATAACAACACCTGGCATTTATGCCCACTTCTGACTCAATCTCTTTCCTCAGTGGTGACACAGGGTCATCTGTTGTCGTGACGCAAGTGAGACAGCCTGGCTCCCAAGGGAGAGACTGAACTTTTCTAGCTCTGGATTCAACCAGAAGGGCCAGGCCATGCCAGTGCGTGCGACAGTGCCCCAAGGGGCGCCGCTTACCCCAGAAAGGCCCACGAGCAGGATGGTGAAGGGCACTCTGGGCTCTGAGGAGGAGGTCCTCGCTGTCAAGTGGCTTTCAGATTTTAAAGGAAAGCAGCTGGCCTGGTGGTGCTCACCTGTCTTCCTGCACCGGTTCACGTGGGAAGTCGGGATGTGCGCGTGAGACATATCTCAGTTGTTTCACGCCCCTCTCCATCCCTCTGCCCCCCCCCCCACCCATTTGCAGACTGTGAACCGGCTTTAGAAGCAGGCTTCACTGCAGTAAGCTAAGTGACTCACCACCAGGCACTGCCCTGCTGCATTGCCACGCTGCCGAGGGACTAGTTGCCTGGGGCCATCGGGAGGAGCCTGATATCACCAGGACAGGGATCTGTCAGCCCTCCTGCAATCTTCCAGGCCACCACCTTCTGTGTGGTCATCAGTGACAGGTCTCAGTTGTGTGGTGTGTGACTGTGATTCTGTTTAAAGAGCAGGACACTGAGGCAGGCAACAGAACACCACAGAGGGTCGCAGTCTGGCTGGACCCAAGGAGGCAGATGAAGAGGCCGGGCCAGGAGTGGTCCTGCGAAAGTTGAGGCCCGACCCCCTTACTGATGGCCTTGTCTAACAGCAGGAGGTCTCGGGCTGGAGGGCTGGTTTATTTATACAGACTGGGCTTGGTTTTGTTCTGTTCTGGCCTCTGCTTAAATTGGCCTCAGCCTAATAGTGCCCACATCTGCCGGGCCTCACTGCTTTCTACACATGTGCCGGGGGAAGGTGCTGCCTCCCGGGTCCCTCCCGGCACTGCCAGCTTCTCGCAAGCAGAGCCTGGCCTGCAGCAGGTGCTCAGTAGACACAGGCTCACAGATCCAATGAAACAGAGCCTAGTGCACAGGAGAGCTTCCAATCCTGCAGCCCTCAGCCCAGGGAAGTCACCTTGGCTCCACCTCTGCCGCAATCCTGGGATGATGCAGGCTGGAGCTATGAATGCAGCCGTCCCTGCGTGGTCACACGAGCCCCCTGCATCTCAGGGTGAAAGCCATCAGAGTTCCTCAGCCCAGCAGACAGCTGCCCCTCCTGCCTTCCGGCATCTCTCCCTCCTCTCCAGACCCACAGTGCCGCTGGCTGTGTGGAGAGTCTAGGAATGTGCTAACCAGCAGGGGAACTAGAGTCCATCACTGCCCTCGAAATGTCTTCATCCAACTATAAAACGTCACCTGAATAGTCGCCAGTGATGGGGAACCGCCCAGTCATTGCCACTTAGTGAGTGCCGCTGTGCGCCAGTGCTGAGGACCTGCGAGGCTTCCTGTCTGGTTTTCCTGGGCGATGGGCTCTGCTTCCTTCATTTTATGGAAGAAGAAAGTGAATGAGTCCAAGGTCTGTCCTGGGCTAGCCTGCTCAGGAGGAGAGGAGACAGGACCCCAGCCCGACCACCCAGGGCTGGGCTTCAGTGAAGGCAGCTGTCAGGGCCCCAAGCAGACCCGAGGAGCTAGAGCATCGGGCAGTGGCGGGAGCGGAGCCCACACCCCCTCTGTCAGCGCCTCACCTCCAGGTCTCAGCTTGGCTCAGTGCTGCTGTTAGACCCCGCAGCACCCTAGGGGATGAACAGGACTTGGGCAAGAAGAATCTGTGAAGAAGTGACTGCAGGTGGCAGCTTGTGGACACTTAACATCCCTTCCTCCGGGGTAGGGACATGCAGTGGGGCTGCGGGGGTGGGATGTGGCGAGGTCCGCTGCTGGAGAGAAAAGGCATGAGGAAGTGGGGTGAGAGAAACCGGCGAAGTAGTCAGCACAGGCCTGACACTCAGGGGAGAGAAGCAGACCCCCGGGGAGGCACTAGGGAGCCGCTGAGGGCTGCAGGCTGCTGTGTTGTCTTGAGTGTTTAGCAGCATCTTTGTTCTATTCCCTCACAAAATATTGTGTCAGGTTTCTGGGGCAGCTTCAGTGGTAAGTTATCGCACTCTATATTTTTAAAAAGATCCTGTTGACTTTTGGTAAAATAGAAGAAAAAGGTTGCCGCAAGAATTTGAGAAATGGAAGCGGGATATGGTCATGCACACCTGTAATCCCAGCACTCTGGAGGCTGAGGCAGGAGGATTGCTGTGAGTTTGAGGCCAGCCTGGGTTACATAGCAAGACTCTGTCTCAAATACGAACAAGCAGCAAAAGACTTTGAGAAGTGGACACTTTGACTGTGTGAACACATGAGAGGCCACAGGTTAAACATGAGACCCCAGAAGCGTTGTGCTAGGTGTGAGGCCACCCACTCCCCCTCAGAAGGTGTCGGAACAGAGCTTCCTTGATGCACAGAGGGGGGCCAAAAGCTAAAGCCCCGGAGGAGGACGTCTTTGTAAAAGCCGAGGCCTATGCTAATGGCTCGTGCCAGCTCTCAGACCCAGTTCATTATCTACCCATAATAGGATGGGCTCGATTCAAATCCGATCAAGTTGTTAAACACAAGATAAGAAAATGGAACACGTCAGGGACTTTTTTGTGTCCGTGGTCATTAAAAAGAAATCCAGGTATAATGGAGCATTGTTCATCACGCCAGACTAATGATGTCCTCTAAGGAGAGGAAGAAAGAGAGAATTTCATCATCAGATATGAGGAGAAATAATTAACTGCTGTCTCTCTGCCTGCCTTGGTCAGGGAAGCAGACATTCCAATTAGCAACTCTGGTTCGGAGCCCCTGGGTTTTGCTGGGTGGCGGGGAAAGGTATCTCGATGTGGCTCCTGTAGAAATTCATCAAGCAGCAGAGGTGCCTTCCGTGTCCAGCCCGTCCTTCTACGCATGGCGCTTATTAAAATGCTTCATCGTCATAAGCAACCTGGCTACTTCGAGGCTCAGCAGCTCCGGGAAGAGGAACAAAACATGGGGAGAAATGCGGTTATTTAGACGGCCCTGGCCTTCGACAGGTAACTGCGTAATGAGCTCAGCTTGGGCGACGGTGACTTCCACCCATCTGATTCGAATAGTTTGTTGTTGCTATGGGTTCCTTAACGTGGTGTATTATAAGCAGAATCTTGTATTTTGATCTTGGTCACTTGGCCAGATTTAGTGAGAAAAAGGCAAATAGGAACTCAGGCGCAGGGTCTCGGTATAAATGACGGGAAGGCAGGAATCTGCCCGGAAACCATCGCTCTAGCACTGCCTTTGGATGCATTACTTCCCGCCATGACTTGTGTGCCTTGGAATAGGTCTGGTTTTGGGGAGTGGAGCCTGTTCACCCACTGGGCTCACTTAGGAACCCGGGTGACTCCATCAGAGTGGGTCCTAGTCAGTGTCAATTGTTCCTCATTCACTCAACAAATGGATCAGACTTTCCTAGGCCACCTCGGCTGCTCACCATAGAGGTACGGGGTGGCCTTCCCAAAGAACAAACTGGCTGTCCCAGGTCCAAGCTTAAACAAAAAGAAAAAGGCATTGGCCTGCTGTCACTTGGAAGGATTTTATATAAGACAAATTCCGAATGGTTTGAAAATGCACATTTGTTAAATGTGCCCTTGGATTCTTCTGGCCAAAACAAACTTTAGGTACCTGTAGCATATATAAGCACGAATGGCTACTTTCTTCCTCCCCACCATTGTCTGTGCTGAAAATTGACAGCTCAAATTGTTCTCATCTATGCCTTAGCCTGGAAGATGTTCCACAGTGCTCGTCTAAAGTATTGAAATGGAATTTTTTTAAAGAAAATCACTTAATGGAGCTCTTGAGTCTAAAATAAAACCCATGAAACTTGTGTCTCTTGTTTTTCACTGTTCTTTTATTCTCAGCCCATTGCTGCCTGATAGAACATACTGAGCTTTAAACACATTGTATTAGTCGGGTTTCCCATTGCTGGATGCAGACTCTGGACACCCATAGGTTAGAGCAGAGGGTTATTTGGCTCATGGTTTCAGTGAGTCAGTCCACGGTCCGCTGGCACCAAGGCAGGAGCATCGCGGCGGGAGGGTGTGGGGAGCGAAGCTGCCCGGTTCGTGGTGGCCCAGAAGCAGAGCAGGAGAACAGCACCAGAGAGGAAGGCACAGGAAGCAGACGCACCCTGCAAGGTTACACCTCCACTGTGCACCCAGATGTGAAAGGTGCACTTTACAGTCCACTCGGCAGCTCCCAAGCCAGCTAAGTTGGCAATAAGCTTAAATGACATTGCTATTATTATTCCTGTAACATCCCAGAAACACTCCAGTCTTCCTGCCTCTGGGCCTTTTTTTTTTCCTTTTTCAAATACTTTCTGAATACCACTCTAGTGCCTTCTTTTGAAAAGAGTGTTTTTCTAGTAACTCCTCCCTGCCAAGTCTCACTCCTTTTCCTGGCACTGGAAGACTCTTCACCCCATCGTGGTCCTTTCCCTTGAGATCCCTTCGTAAGCTGCCCTTCCCACCCAGTCCAGTGTGCCCCATCCCAGGCGCACAACACACTCTTCTCTCAATCTCTTGCCTGCCACCCCCACCAACTGGCAGAAGACTGAGCATCACGAGACACAAACTCCTACTTGCTAGCTGCATTAGCAGATGCATTATGCTCTCTGAAGCTAGTAATAGTTATAACCACCACATCAGGTATTGTGAGGATCAAGTGAGATTGTACCTGCTCAGGGCCTGGCACCGAGTAGGAACTCAGCAGATACCACCTGTTGTTTGAGGCTACAAAATTCCAAGCCCCATTTCCCTACAAGACTTTCATTCCCCATTCCCATCCAAACATGAAGCTCTTTTCCCACCTTCAGCTGGCTGCGAAGTACGCTGGACACAGGTCATGTCTCACAGCAATGCCAGGGCCCACAGAAGCCAGGTGGGCAGAGAAAACAGACTTGGTGTAGGAAGAATGCGAAGAAGAGGTGAGGAAGCGGCCAAGTCCTGGGCACATCGAACTCTGGCCAGTCCGCATTGTGTGGGAAAATGGGTCCGGCGCTCTGAGGCCACAGTTTTTTCACAAGAAACCAGAAATCCAGTCCTGATGTGAAGTGCACTGGATTTTAGAAGCTGGGCAAATGCTGTTTGGCCAAACAAAGCGTTCCTGTGATTCCCCGGGTTGTGAGTGCTGCCGCGTGTTCAGATGTGCCCGGGCTGGTCGCCAGGACCCTGTACTCACTCGCCAGAGAAGCAATCTGTGGTGGCAGGGACAGGCCCAGGCTGACCTCTCCGGATGATTGCCATTCACTGTCGGCCTGAAACTTAGGGAAACCTGTTCTGTATGCAAAACCAGTCTCCTGCCGGGAATTGCATTTCGAGGTCCAATTCTGACGTTGGGGACACACACACTAGAATCTAAGGCCTTTGTTCTGTTCCCCACTGTTTCCTGGATGTGGAGAAAGCTGCCTGACACTCAGCAAATATTTGTTGAATGAAAAAGTGCCCTGGTCTTCGTCCGTGCTCCCCATGGTATCCCCAGTGCCTGGCAGGTGTTAAGAGATCAATCAATATTTGTTGAATGAATAATGGATTGAAACAATCTCTCTGTTGAACACATAAGAAGCCCCTATTGTGTGCCCGGGGAAGATGCTAAACCTCAAGGGTTCAGAAGTGACTCAGACCCATCCCAGCCTCAAGGTGTCTGATCACTCAGGAAGGGTTATGAAAACCATTTCCCAGAACAGTTCTGAAACCCATCCGGAGTTACTCAATGCTCCCATCCCAGAAAAGGAGGGAGGGGACCAGGTGTTCAGGACCACACAGCAGCAGGCTTTGGCGTCTCCCCAAGGACCCCTGGGCTGAATTCAGACATGAGGCTTGGGTGTGAGACGCCTGGACTTGTCGGAATGGGCCGAAGGGCACTAGGCTTTCCAGCGAGCCCCTCAGGAGGCTGTGACCTCATCCCACGTGAGTGCCGGCAGCCCTGGGCCGCTCCCTCAGCGAGTGCTCACTGAGTGGGAGCCACTTGGGAACACTTATTCCTGCTCTGGAATCCCTTGGACCCCTTTTCCCCCTAATGTTGAGAAAAGAGTTATGTGTCACTTTATCTCTCAAACTGGGTTCCCATTGGTTTCAGATTGTTTCCTAAAATCCACTTCATGGTCAAAGGAGAATTGTCTTTTTTTGGAGAATTCACAGGGCAGACAGTGCCCCCAGCTCTGCAGGCAGGGCCCAAAGAGGCAGTCTCAGATTGTCATGTGATGGGACAATTTTGCAGGAAGAAACTTTAACTTTCCAATGTGTCTGTAACAGTGGAGTCAGGATTCACTCGGACGCTTAAATTCTGGTATTTAAAAAAGTCACAACACCCAGGTGTGGTGGGTGCACACCTGTAATCTCAGCTCTTGGAAGGCTGAGTTTGCAAGTTTGAGACCAACCTGAGCTACAAAGTGAGCTCAAGGTGAGCCCAAACTACATAGCAAGATCCTGTCTCAAAAATGGAAAAAAAGTCATACCTAGTTTTCCTTTATGTCCCCAGTGTGTGACACGGCCTGGGCTGAGAGCTGCCCTGTGGTGACTCGTGGAGAGGAACAGTGGGTAGTGATGACATCTTACCTCAGAAAGTACCTGCCACGCACGTGCTGGGCACTATGCTAACATGTATCTGTCATGCATCACCTGGTCTGACAGTCACAGCCATGTAGGGAGGTAGTTACACACACTTGCTAAGGGACACTGAGTCCTGAGTTTACATAACTCGCCCAAGGTCACCACTCCAGACAGTGATGAGGCTGGGATTTGAACCCACTGAAAAGCAGGCACCCCTCCTATGGAGATGCCTACTGGTAACTTGTTCCCTAAGACGGGGATGGGTGTGGAATCACTGATCCCTGTGCAGCAGAAGACAAAGTGATATAAAACAATCAAGAAACCAGCCCCGGTTGTGGCTGTGAGGGCCCCTCTAGCTGGTGGCTTAGTGGGGTCCAGCTATGCAAGCGCTCCTTGGGCCTGTGTCAGCCCAGACTGTGCCCCTCTCGGCTGTTTTTGTCACCAGGCAGCAGCACCCTTCACCTTTTCCTGCTGGGTATGGCCTCTCCCATGGGTGGGGTGTGTGGTTCAAAGCCTGCTGGGTGGGGGCCTGCAAGACCTCGTGTAGCTTTTGGAGCTTAGGGGGACCTGGTCCAACCAGAATACAGCCAGGCCATGACAACACAGAGCAGGAGTGGGACCTTGGGCTGGGAAAGGAGCTGGGGGTCCCATCATGGGGGACAGGATTCTGGTCGCACTGACCTGCTTAACTTAGTGACCTTGGGCAGCTGGCTGTGTCTCCCAGGGTCTGGATCCCCTATCAGTAGGAAGAGGGTCATTCCCCAGGTCTGCCCAGCTCTGGAGGAGGATGGGACGAATGGACGTTTCTTGCTTGGAGAAAGTAACTTCGGCTTCGCTCATTGGGCAATTTTTTCCTAGGCTGGAGGAAAACTATGAGATTGCGGAAGGTGTCTGTATTCCTCGCAGTGCCCTGTACATGCACTACCTGGATTTCTGCGAGAAGAACGACACCCAGCCTGTCAACGCCGCCAGCTTCGGGAAGGTGAGTCCGCCTGTGCCCGCTGCCGGCTCTCATCAGTGCACACACAGTTTGGGGTGCATTTTAAATACCTTGGCTTTCGTGATATTTTGCTGCAAAAATCTTCAAACAGTTGTTACAAAGCAGTGGCAAAACAGTGATGCCAAAGTATTTGGTAATACTTTTCAGTGTAAAAATCTCCAATTCTAAGAGGTTTTAAAGTAAAGAAGCAGATTTGCCAAGTACTTTCTCTCCTTGGAGGTGGACACTGCGGGCTCACTGATGGACTATGTGCACGTCACTGAGCCCAGCTTCGCCGCGAATACATCAGAGAATCTGTGGGGGAACCTGCAGGTCCAGGTCCTCCCCTCGGGTGTGGCTGTGGGTGCCATGTCCGCAGGCCCCAGGGTTCTCTATGTACCTCCTGATAAAAAAGTAGTCAATGTTTAGGGCTCTATATATCAAAAAAATTGTTATCCCTGGCCATTCATATTTACCAGGACAAGGAAATCAGCGAGCATTCTTTAATACTGGTTACTTGTTCACTGAAGGACTAGAAGACTAGATTTTATGCCCCCCAAACCCCAGGGAAGGTGAGTTAGTGCATCTAAATTCTCCTTTTTATTAGCTTTTTCCCTAGATATAAATTTTATATCTGCTAACAAGAAGTGGGCAGGCTTGTTCTGCACTCCTTTTTTATTAGTCCATTTTTGCCGTTCATAATGATCACTTTCGTCGTAGTGGGGTGGAGCCTGCACAGAGCAACTCTTCATTCCTGTGTTTCTCCTCCCCTCCCTCCCATCCATCTCATGGTCCCCTTTCAATGTGCCAAAGATTGATCTCTCGCTTTCCTATTGTCTGTCTTTTACTTTATTTATACTTTGTGAAATGTTTCTCATGTTAGCGTCACCATTCCATGCGGAAGCTCGAGTGTCCGATATATTTCACATGACGTCATGGTCTCAAGTTGCATTCATTTTCCTACAAATGACTCACGTTTACCCTTTTTATGGCAGAGTAGAATCCCATTGAGTGTAAACATCACATTTTCTGTCCGTCTGTCTGTTGGTGGACTTACAGACCACTTCCACAGCTTAGCTACTGGCACTTGTGCTGTTTTAAACATGGCCATGCATGGATCACTGTAAGCTGATGTCTTTAACTTTGTCAGAATGATTCCTAGAAGGGGAATATCTGGATTAAATGGAATTTCTAATGTCAGTGTTTTGAGGAATCTCCATACTAATTTCCGTCGTGGTTGTACTAGTTTATGTTCCCACTGACAATGTAGAAAGGTTCCTTTTTCCCTGCAGCCTCACCAGCATATAAAATAATTTGATTTCTTGTTGATGGACATTCTTTCTGGGATAAGATTGAATCTCAGTGTTGTTTTAATTTTCTTTTCTCTAATGGCCAATGATGTTGAACATTTTTCATGTATTTATTGGCCGTTTGTACGTTTTCATCTTAGAAGTGTCTATTCATTTCACTTGACCACTTTTTATTGGATCTTTTATTTTGGCAGGGTCTGATTTTTTAGTGCTTTATATATTCTAGATATTAGTCCCTCTGTCCAAGGAATAGTCGGCAAAGTTGTCCCCTCACCCCATTGTGCAGACTGTCTCTTTGTTCTGTTTGTTGTTTACTTTGCTGTGCAGAAGCTTCTTATTTTTATTATTTATTATTATTATTTTTTTTTGGTATTGGGAATCGAACTCACAACCTCACACTTGCAAGTCAGATGCTGTGCCACTGAGCTGCATCCCCAGCCTGCAGAATCTTTTTAATATGATGCCATTTGTTGATTCCGGATATTATTTCTTATGCAGCTGGGCTTCTGTTCAGCAGATTAAGTACTTCTGTTTCAACAGAAGACCTTTGATCCATTTCTATTTTAGTTTAGTGGTTGTGAGAGATATGGGCCTGGATTCAGTCTCCCAGGCACCATTTGTTAAGAAGCTGTCTTTCTTCCACGTATGCACCAGGCCTCTGTGTCAAGGATAAGATGCCCAACCTGTATGCCTATTCGGTCCCACTTTTCCAAGTGCAGCTGTACCAAGGATTGAAATGGCAGAATGGTCGAGGTGTAAGTTTTGGGAATTGCTCTTTCAGATACCCAACAGATAAACCATGCGCAGGAAAAGCCAAACCTCACAACATAACAAAACAAAAAATAGAGCAGGGTCTCTGCCAGGTACCCTGGAGAGCTCCAAACCTGAGTGGCTGAGTAGGCTCCACTCCGTAAAGGAGGAGGCTGCCCTGGGAGCGCTTAGGGAGGGGATGTTTCAGTTACTTAACACTCTTCTTCCAAAGGGACGCATGTGTGCCATTCATTCTTCAGTCCCTTCACATTGGCAGAGGTGGCCAGGGCAGCAGGTGCCCTGTTTGCAATGGTGGGGTCCCCGAGAGGAGTCCCACCTGGGCCGTGCAGGTGGGGGGGAGCGCATACTGGGAGCACAGCCCACCAAGGCCACACCAGGCGTCCACGTGCCTGGAGTTTTCACTGCCAGCAGCTGCAGCAGGGAGGCCCCCAGGAACGGGTGGAAGGGCAGATGGATGGGGCAAGGACCAGACCCGACGGGGGTCTGGCTCTCCCGGACACATCACTGAGCCTCCTGCACCCTCAGCTGCCTCTGCTTACTGCGGCAGTGTTTTAAGATGCAAGTTAGGTGTGTCATGGGAGGGTGGAAGTATTGTTTACTCAGAAATCCAGTAACTCAGATACTTACTAAGCCTCTGCCTTATACCTTCACAACTGCAAATGCTATGAATTTTTCATGATGTGTTTGTGCACAGAGACAAACCACCATTTCTTACCTTAGATTCTAAAGAGAAGGGAAATAAGCCTCTTACTATTTTTTTAAGAAACACCCACTTGCCAGTGTAAAGACCTCCTACTCCTTCCTGCTGAGCTGTTTGTGTTTGTGACCTTGGGTTCTGGGCAAAATTGACAGCAAGTCCAGGACCCCCAGCAGCGCACAGTCCAGCCCGCCTACGCCTCATGCGGGCCCCAAGGCTTCAGCCCCCCGGGTCTTGCTCCTCAGGGTCCCCGAGCCTGGCAGCCACTGCTCTTCATGTACCACTGTTCTCTGTGCTGTACACCTCACTGGCCACATGTGGCTGCTTAACTTAAACAAAACAAAAGCCTCAGTGCTGTTGTGGTTGAACTGGACACAAGGGAAATGCTCAAAGCCACGTGGCTGGATGGTGCCACACTGGGTGGTTCCTGGCCATGGGCAGCCCTATCCCCTGCCATGGCCAGCAGGAGTGGTACACAGCATTCCCTGCTTTGCAGAAAACCGCCTCTGGGAAGCCTCCTTGACCCGGTGGACTGAAGTCTGCCAGAGGGGTTTCCATGCCTAACAGCCAGACACAAATCCCCTTCTCAAGTGTTCTCTTGGTGCCCCACAGCGGGCGTCTGGGGCTCACCTGGTTCCCACAGGAGCCCAGCTCTTCTCCGCCCTGCTCTGGCCCACTCCTCCTCCTCACCTCCTACCTTCCCCTTGCTCTCCTCCCCTTCCCTTGTGGGATGACCTCTATTGATTCCTCTCTCCTTGGATCCTGGGTTTCTGCTAGCATCTTTGCCCACCCAAATGTCTCACTCACCCCAAAGGGCTTTGCAAAATGATTCTTCAAACAGTGTTTCCTCCCAAAGAAAAATCCCAGCACCAGCTGCTTCCAGAATATTCATTTAGAAAAGCATCCCACGGTGGCCCTGAAGGCAAGGCCGTGCCTGGGTGGTGCTGCCAAGCATCAGTGCAGCTGCCCTTTGCAGCTGCCTTGCTGTCCACCTCAAAGGCAATGGAGCTGGGACTGTCCTTCCAGCAGCAGAGGACAGGGAGAGCCAGCAAGGGGCCCCACCCCGAGCTTGCTGAGTTGAAATCCCAGACACACTTCGGCACCTACCATCTCCTCCAGAGAAAGCGACCTGTTGCTCCGGGGCACCTTGGGCACAGTCATTGACAGTTCTCTTTCTAGCAGAGCCATCCACATGTAGGATTCAGCCATGGACTTTTGCCTCAGAGCAGGCAAGGTTCAACATTGCAGAGATCAAATACACCAGTGCTGTTCTTGGTAAATTCGGTGGCAACAGCTGCTCTGCTAGGAGCAGCTCTGAAATGTAAAAACTCTTTCCAAGTGTGTGGCCAGGCCCCAAAGGACTGACTTCCAGTGATACTGTATTGGCTTTCTTGCTGTCCTAGAACTAATTTAGGAAGTGTAGAGAACACAGAGGCTCTTTACCCAAATGGTCTTGTGCCTGCTTTTGCTGTCAGCTGGGAGAACCCACCATCACTGGGTTTGGAGTCACTTTTCTGAGCTTCAGTCCCATTTCCTTATCTTTCAGATCAGACTAACTTCCACCAAATTAGAGATAAGATGAAAGGGTGCTTGGGAGAGTATTGTGTGAAATTGCAAAGGGCTGTACCAATGAAAGAGGCCTCCATGATGGAAAGTTGGTTCCTACCCCTCTGTTTCTTGTTAAAGACACAGTACTGGTAACTCACAACGGTAAGGAGGAGAGGTTTACTCCGGCTCACAGTTTATAGAGGGTTCAGTCCATAGTCAGCTGACTCCAAGGCAGGGCAGCGTGGCAGCATGGCAGCATGGCAGCATGGCAGAGAGGCTTCAAAGAGGAGAAACAGCTCATGGTATGGTGACGGGAAGCAGAGAGAGATCAAGGAGGCTTCGAAGAAGGACACAGACCCTTCTGAGCCACGCCCCCAGTGACCTTGTCCTCCAACCAGGCTTCACCTTCCAAATCTCAATGAGCTCTAAGCTTTTCTGTGGACTCACCCACTATGAGTATCACACCTTAGTCACCTCCCCAAGTCCTCACTGTGAGTGCATGAGGCTTTGGGGTACATCTAGATAGGAACCACAACACCTCATCTTTGTAGCATTCATTGCTACTTAACCTAAACCTCATATGTTTTTGTACACACACACACACACACACACACACACACATACACCCTCCAGACAGTACTTCCCCTCTTGCTGCTCCAGTTGATAATCTATGGGGGTTGCTTTTTTTGTCCCCTACTGTGGGATGGAATCTCCACAGCACCGTCTTGGCTCCTAGGCGCTCCCGCTCCCAGAACAATGCCTGGCACCTCACAAGCCTTCCGATATTTGTTATAGGTTGAATGATTTATGGTAATGCGCCTTGCCGGGGACTCACTGTTCCATGCGTGACGTTATCTAACCCCTGTGATAATCATATGACGTTGGCATTTGTCCATTCTCCAGTAGGAACTGGCCAGCATACAAAGGGCACCTGGCTGGCCTTTTACTCACTTTGAAGAGCTGCCTTGGAAGCTCTGTCTCACCTCCCCGCCCCACCCTCCAGTGACACTGAGGGAAATCCCACAGCTGAGTCCCTGTCCAGCCAGCTCATTGGTCTCACTGGGTAGTTACAACCCATCCTCACCTATTACAAAGTCCAGCTGAGTCCACTTGCAAACTTAAGGCTTGTGCCTAGGTAAGAGCTTCTCCCTCTCCTGGCTCAGCATCTGCTCTGGACCAGAGGGATGGAGTAGATATGCTCTCTCTCCTTCCCTAGGGGCTGGGGAGTTGGAGACAGTGGAGATGGGGCAGTGTCTTCGTTACTTTCTCCTTGCTGGGATGAAACACCCACAAGTTCAAGGAGGAAAGGCTTGCTCTGGCTCATGGTTTGCAGGTGTTTCAGTCTGTGGTCAGCTGGCTGCAAGGTGGGGCTTCTCCTCCATAACTGAGACGCTCTTGGATGTTACAGCGCCAGTCGGGGGCTCTGATTTCGAACTGCAGTGTCACGACACACTCAGACTCCTTGGCACTTGGCACGGGTTGGCCGCATAGGGCTGGGTCCTGGGAGTGGTGCAGAGCGGAGCTTTGGTCTCTGCTCTGACCCCTTCCTCCAGCTGCTCCTCCTCTGGGCTCATGAGATGAGGAAAAGCACTTTCAAACAACTGCAATTCTCCCACATAAAGCACTCAGATAAATTTTAGGGAACTCTACCTTGAAATAAATACAAGTATCAAGGATCAGAATTGTCCTAAGAGGACACTGTAATTAGTTCCATGGCCTGAGCTCATTTATTAACAGGCAAAGGAAAACTTCTCTTTGATGGTGCCAGTGGCGGAACCCAGGGCCTCATATGTGCTGGGCAAGGGCTATACAACTGGGCTACAGCCTTTCTGACAGAATGGAAGTGCTTCATTCACTCTGTCCAGTTCAGAATGCAGCCTTCAGACTTCTCCTAGAATTAAATAGCAAACATTTACACAGGGCTGTCTGTGCGCCTGGCACTAAGCACTTCGTGTGAACCTCATCTAACGAACGCTCCAGTACAAAACAAAACAAAGCCTCGATGCAGTAGGTGTGCTGTAATTATTCCTATCTCGTGGATGGGTAAACTGAGTCTTAGAGAAGTTAAATGACTTGCCAAGGTCATACAATGGGCATGGATGTGAGCTTGGGAAGTGTGCCCTGAATCACCTCTTTCACATAGAAGAAGTTATCTCCGGGTTAGGTAGCCACCTGGCAGCCTCCTGCGTGATGGAGATGGGACGGATCACAGCCACTCTGTGCCTCCGGGCTGAGTGTGCCCATTGTTTCAGAGGAGTGATGACCCTCCGCCTTCCCTACCTCAGTGGGCCAGGACTACCCACCCTGGCCCCTCCATCTGATGTCCATTCATCTCACCTCCGCCCTGAGCCAGCCTTGCGCTGGAGGGTGGACACAGAGCAAAGAGGTCAGCGGCGAAGTGGGAGCCTCGTGAAGGAGACATCAGTGCACAGTGGTGGTGGGATGGCAGGTGCACTTCCTGTCAGAAGCTTTTAGAGGGGCAGGGCTGCCTGAGAGCTAGGACCCGAACCCAGAACCACAACCCTCCAGGATCTGTGGGAAGCTGACGCAGGGCTTTGATTTCACCAGAAACAGCTTCCTTCTGCTTTTTGGCTCTGGAACCAAAGCTCTGCTTTACTGGCTGTAGCCAACAAACGTCTCAGGAAGGACAGCCAGGCCTCAGGTTTCTGAGCAAAGGGAGAACAGGTGCTTTCCAAGCACGTGGAAGATGCACTCCAATGGAGCCTGGAGAGAGTGTTTTCTTCAAGAAGTATTTTTCCAAACTATGCTGTGGCCAGGAGTTTCCAAAGATGCCAGACTCTGAGCCTTGGGGCCCATCACCCTTGCTGCTGTGTGACCACGGGCAGGTCCTTCTCTACCTGTGCACCTGTCAAGGGAGAAAGCTCATCTGCAAGCATGTAAGCTGCTTGCCACAGCCGCCTGAAGTGCTTTCAACTCGAAATCACAGAGGAGCATCAGCTAACGTGGAGTCCAGCCCGTTGCTGTGCCCGCCTCACTGGATCCTCCCACCTCTGTACATGAGATGTGGTGGTTTGGGCTTTTGGTTCAGTGGGGTTTTTTTTAGCACAGTTTTAGGGTAACAGCAAGCTTAAGAGGAAGCACAGGGGTCTCCCTCCCACAGGGACAGCCTCCCCGCTTATCAGCACCCACCTCCAGTGCAGGCTGCACCTGAGCCTACGTGGAGACGTCACTGTCACCCACACTCACAGTGTGTGCCGGGCTCACCCCCGGTGTGGTGCACTCTGTGGGTTGGGACCCACATACAGTGACACGGACCCATCGCTGTGGTGTTACACGGAGTACTTGCGCTGCCCTTGCATTCACTGCTCCCGCCCCACCCCTGATCTTTTTTTTTTTTTTTTTTTTGATTGTGTTGAGTTTCACCTTTCCCAGAATGTGCCTTGTCTGTCACAAGGGGTGGGGCCTACTCAGCAGGCCCCTTCCACTTAGTGTTTTCCTAGCTTGTTAACTCGTGTCTGCACAGCTCTGAGCAACACATTGTCTGGGAGCACACAGTGTATCCATCCGTTCCAGTTCTGGCACTCACAGATACACTGCTGTCCACATTCATGCACAGGTTTTCACACCCTCCGAGTAAATACCCAGGAGAGCGATTGCTGACTTTCACAGTGAGAAAAAGCTTGGTGTAGGACACTGCCAAACTGTCTTCCAAAGCGGGTGTGTCATTCCAGCCACAAATGAGAGCCCTGTCTCAAACCCACATCACATTTGATGTCAGTGTCTGGGCTTTGGCTGCTCAGACAGCTGTACAACGGGCTGTCAGATGCTATAATTTGTTTGCCTGAGGACATAGATATGTACCCTCTTCTCATACGCTCATTTGCCATCTGCACATCTTCTTTGGTGAGATCTCCGTTAAGGTCTTTGGTGCGTTTTAAATTGAGGGGCTTGTTTTCTTACTCCTGCATTTTAGGAGCTGTGCACAGTTTGGATAATCTTCCTCCATGATTGCACCTTTGGTGATGTGTCTAAAGAGTCATAAAAGTCACCACGACCCCCCAAGGCCATCTGGACTTTTTCCTGTGTTACCCTCTAGGAGTTCTGTAGTCTGTCGTTTTACATCTGGGTCTATTGGAGTTGTCTTTGTGGCTGTGTGAGGTCTGGATTCATTTATCTCTTGCATGTGATGTCCCTTCATTCCCACACCATTTGTGGAAAAAACCATCTTTCCTTCACTGCATTGCCTTTGCTTCTTTGTCGAAGGTCGGCAGATGGTACTTCTCTGGGTCAGCCTCTGAGCAGACTCTGCCACTGGGTCCATCGATGTTCCTGTTGGCTGGTTGGGTCTTTTGCCTTTCCATATAAATTTTAGAAGAGGTTTGTTGATGTCCACAAAATAACTTGCTGAACTTTTGATCGGGATTGTATTGAATTATAGGTCAAGTAAGGAAGAAGTGAAATCTTGACAATATTGCATCTCCCTATCCATGAACATGGACCATCCATTTATTTAGCTTTGCTTTGATTTCTTTCATTACTTTTGCAGCTTTCTTCATATAGATCTTGTACATATTTAGTTAGACTTATAGGGGATATGGCCTTTCAAGGTAGATATACGATGTGTTTTCAATTTCAACTTCTTGTTCACTGCTGACATTTAGGAAAGCAAATAATTTCTGTACATTAACTTTGTATCTTGTAACCTGCCGTAGTTTCTTCTTACTTCAGAAGGTTTTTTTTTTTTGTCGTTTTAGATTTTCTACAGAGACAATTGTCATGAATAAACAAAGACAGTTTTATTTCTTCCTTCCTAATCTGTGTACGTCTTAATTCATTTCACTGACTTACTGCCTGAGCTAACACTTCCCGTGCGATGTTGAAAGGAGCGGTAAGGGAGGATATCCTTGCTTTGTTCCTGATCTTAGTGGGAAAGGCTAGATTTTCTCACCAGTAAGCATGATATTAGCTATAGGGGTCTTTTTAATTTTAAAAAGAATAGTAAAAAAAAGAACAATAGCAAAATACAAACAAAACAAATCAAGGACATTAAAAATGGGATGGGGTTTCAAACCAAATGATAGGGATTAACAGTGGTTGTTATATTACATATTGTTATCTTCAATAAAGTTGCTCAGATTCCCAGATGTAAGGATAAAAAATTGATCAAACCATTAAAGGGAATAAGAAAATAGAGACAATACATCGTTTCACTAGACAGGATGGTTTGGTAAATATACTTTATCAACTTGAGCAAATTCCCTTGATTCCTAGTTTACAGAGTTTTTCTTAAATTATGAATGGGTGTTGGATTTTGCTCAAAATTTTTTTCTACATCAATTCATCTAATCATATTTTTTCCTTTTTAACCCATTGATGAGATGGATTACATGAACTGATTTTCAAATATCAATAGTCATGCATACCCATGATAAAGCCTCCTTGGTTGTGGTGTATAATTTCTTCTAAATATTGTTGAATTCAACATGCTAATGTTTTGTTGAAGATTTTTGCATCTATGTTCACAAGAGGTATTAATCTGTTCTTATAGTATTCTTTTCTGGTTTGGCATTAGGGTATTGCTGTGCTCATAGAGGAGTTAAGAAGTGTGGTAGATTGACAGCTGGTGGTCAACTTGTAACACCCAGATGAACTTAACTAGTGTGATGCTGGGTGTGGGAGGCTCACCTGAGGATGCCAGCAGCATAAGAGGCAGAACTGGAGAGTCTGCTGGGAGCTGGTAGAAGCTGTTGGGAAGCTGTTAGGGAGCTGCTGGTTCTCTTGGGCTATTCTGCTGGAGGAGCTTGCCATACTGGCTTTCCTGATGAACTTGGCTGTTCTCATCAGAGGAGAAGCTCAGGACCTCCTTGTTGCTGAAAATGGCTATGGTTCATTGGGGGAGCTCTGGTCCTCAGTTTGAGCACTACTTCCTGGCTCCAGAAGGGAAGATGGTGCACTTCTCAGTCTCCTGGAGATGCTTGTCTTATTGGCTTTCCTGATGGGAACTCAGCTTTCCTCATCTTCAGAGGAGCTTAGGACCTCACTGTTGCTGAGGGTGGCTGTGATACCTTTTGGGGGAGCTCTGGTTCTTACTTTGAGTGTCGCTTCCTGGCTCTAGTGCACATCCCTCAGCCTGCTAGCACAGATCCTTCGTCCTGCTCACATAGACTTTCTAGCTTCCAGCAGTGACCTTTGGGCCTTCCCAGTGCAGATCCATGAAACAGGGCTGCGTGAGACATTGTTGTGGGCTCTAGGTTTTCAGCTGGACTCATGTAGCACATTTCTATGGGATCCAGGCCCTCAGCTGGATTCTTTGCTCTTTAGTATGTGGACAGATTACCTGTACTCTCTTGTATATGATACCTTGGGTGACTATTATAAATAATCTTATAAAATATGTGTCCTGTATTATATTGTTCCCCTTGCAAAAACCCAAAACCACGATAGGAAGTATTCTCTCTGTTTCTGTCCTCTGAAAGGGATTGTAGAGAGCTGGCATACTTTCCTCATTAAATGTTCTGTAGAATTCTCCAGAGAGCTCATCTGGGTCTGGAAGTTTGTTTCACTTTGTTTTTCTGTGGGGAAGATGGTACATATTAATTGTTGATTCTGTTTCTTTACTAGATACAGACCCTATTTTGATTGTGTTTTTCTTCTTGTATGAGGTTAGCAAATTATGCCTTTCAAGAAATTGGTTCATAGCATTCAGGTTATCAAATTTGGAGACTTAAAGTTGTTCATAATATTCCTATATGCTCCCTTTGATAGCATCTGTAGTGATGGGCCTTCTCTCCTCTCTCTCCTCTCTCCCTCTCTCTCCCTTCCTCCCTTTTGAGGTAGTCTCACTCGATGCTTAGCGATTTTATTAGTCTTTTCCAAGAATCAGTTTTTAGTTTCATTTATTGTTCCATATTGATTCCCTGTCTTTAAATCCACTGCTAACCAAAAGATAACTACAAATACCTGCTCTGATTCTCACCATTCCTTTTCCCTTCTGATTGCTCTGAATTTAATTTGCTCTTTTTGTTCTGTTTTGCTAATGTGGAAACTTAGATTATTAATCCTCAATCTTTCTGCTCTTCCGGTGTATGTATTCAATACAATAAATTTTCCACAACAGTGGATGCCTCCGTTTCTTCTTGAAGTTCTCTCAGCTTTTGCCTCACATAGTTTGATGCTGTGGTGTTAAGCATGTGAAAGGTTGTTGTTCCTTTGTGGAAAACAGAGCCCTCTCTTACTGCGCAAAGCCTCTTTTGATCTCGGGTACCTTTTCTCGGTCTCCAGTCTCCTCCGTCCGAAGTCAGTGGAACTCTGCCCGCTTCTTTGTGTCAAGGTTAGCCTGGACTTCTCTTCTCCACCCACTTACTTTCCCTCGATGTGTGTCTTCATCTTTAAAGTGGGTTTGTCAGAGGCAGCATGTAATTGGATCTTGTGTTTTGATCTGCTCCAGCAATCTCTCTTGATTGATGCACTTGGACCGCTGATGTTCAGAGTGATTGTTGTTATAATTGGATTAATATCTACCGTATTGTTACTGTTTTCTATCTGTTATTCTTGTGGTTATTTTTCTCTTCTACTCTTTTTCCACACTTTATGGTTTTAACTGGGCATTGTATATGACTATTTTTGCTCCTTTTTTTTAGTATACAGTTATACTTTTTAAAGAACATTTTTAGTGGTTGTCTAAGATTTTCAATATACATTTACACCCAAACGCAGTCCATTTTCAAATCATAGCCTTCTACTTCACAAGTAACATGAGTTCCTTGTAATAACTACAGTCCCTCCTTCCCCTCTCTTGTTGCTTCTGTCCCTAACAGTAACTGAGTATGTATGAGCACAGATAGGGCGTATGTAATGTATACTATGTATGTAAATTTGATTGTTTCATTACTATTTTAAACAAACTGTCATCTGTTAACACAATGAAAAGCAAAAAATTTTAATTTACCTTCGCTTATTGCTACACGCATGTGTGTGTCGTGTGCGTGTGCGTGTGCACGCGCGTGTTGCTGAGGTCTAAACCCAGGGCTTCACATATGATAGGCAAGCAGTCTACCGCCGACTGCACCCCAAAGCCCTTATTACTTTTTTCATCTTTTTCCTTTCTTGACAGAGATCTGAGTTTCTGATCTGGATCGATTTCCTTCTCTCTGAAGAATTCTTTTGATATTTTTGTGAGGAAGGTCTACTGGAAACAAATCCTTGCAGTTTTTTTGTCTGAGAAGTTTTCTCCATCACTTACGAAGGAGAACTGTTTCAGGGTACAGAATCTAGGTTAGTGGTTTTTCGCCACTTTCATCTTGTTTGCATGATTTCCAGGAAGAATTCACATCTGATTCTTATCTCCATTTCTCTGTAGGTGAAATGCTTGATTTATTTTTGAGACAGGGTCTCCTTGTTATTGCCAAGGCTGATCTCAAACTCATGATCTCAAGTGATCCTCCTGCCTTGACCTCCTAGTCCTGAGATTGCAGGCGGGTGTACTTGGCTTCATAATTTTTTGCCTTTATCTTTGATGTTATGTAGCTTGAAAATTATACATTTAGGCATAGGTTTGTGGATTTTATTTTAGGTATTTTTGCATTATTTTGTTTTTGACATTTGCCGTGTTTGGTGTCCTCTGAACTGGATTGCTGCTTTGGCATCTGACACTACTTCAGAGGGATTCTTAGTCCTTGCTCTTTGCTGCTTTCTCTCTGCTTCCTCCGGTGTCTCTGTTACACACACTTACAGCTTTTTTTCACGTGACCTGCACGTTCTGCCCTGGATTTTCCCCGTCTTTGCTCGCTTTGGTCTTCAGGTTCAGGGTTTCTCTTGCTCAAGGATGCATCCCTCGCTCTGCGCAGTCTCTGCCAGGCCCCTCGAGGGCGTCTTCATTTTGGCTACAGTGCTCTTCTGCATCTCTGGCGTCTCTCTGGTTCCCTTCGAGTTTCCGTCTCGCAGTTACGCTGGGTCCTCGCTTCGCCGATGTGTCAGGGCCCTCGGCAAGTCCCTCACAGTTGTCCTGAATTCCCAACCTGGTCATCTTGACATGCCGCCCCGCCTGGTTCTGAGGCCTGCTCCACGTCTTCACATGGGTTCTCCTCCTCCTCCTCCTTTCTCGTCTCCTTCCTGTGCCTCTTCTCCCCATCCCTTCTTTTTTGCAGTACTGGGGGTTAAACCCAGAGCTTTCACACCGAACCAGCCCACACCCCTTTCTGTTTTATTTTGAGCGGGTCTCACTAAGATGCCAAGTTAGCCAGGCTGGGATTGGACCTCTGTTCTTCCTGCCTCAGCCTCCAGAGTGCTGGAATCCCAGGTGTGAGCCACCGCACTTTGCCTTTTAGTCTGCACTGTTCCCACCTGGCTGGATGTCCTGTGCCAGGTGGAAGAAGCTGCTGTGAGGACACCTGTGGAGCTGTGGTGCTGGGGGGGCCTCACTGTGCCATCAGGTCTGAGTGTGTCCTGAATCTAAGCTTCGTCCTGGCCCTGTCAGCTGTGTGAACTTTCTCATCACCCTGCTGGACAGGGTGGCTGCAGTTGAGTACTTCCTTCTTCTGCCTGGGCGGTAAAGTCAGTGGGCTGGAGCTGTATTTCCCTCCACGCTCCCAGGTCAGCTGGGTTCTGATAAAACCCAGCAGGTCAGCTGGTCAACTAGTCTCTCCTGAGGACAGGCTTCTTAGGAAGGGCAGAGCAGCTGGCTTCCACGCTCTGTACAGGAGGAAGTGGCTCATCCAGATGAGAAGCAGGAGTACAGCTTTCATCCCCATTTAAAGATGGGGCCGCCACCTCCAGGACCTACGTCACTGGTATGAGATTTCCAGCCAGTGCAGAGGAGCTAAAACCTGGAACATTTTCTATTTTAAATTTTTTTTTTTTTTTGTCTTTTTGAGACAAGGGTTTGCTGTGGAGTTCAGGCTGGCCTTGAACTCAGAGAGATCTGCCTCGGCCTCCTGAGTGCTGGGGTGATAGGCATGCACCATCATGTCCGGCTGGAATGGGAATCCGGGTAGAAACCCAAAGCAGTGTCAGGGTATCAGGAACTGTGTTGGTGCTGTGGGCAGAAGATGGCCCCCGCCACCCTTGAACAGCGGCTCAGAGCTCCGTTTTCTTTCTCAAGCCAAGGCCAGGAGAAGATGAGAGGCCCCTTGGTCCTGCCCCATCAGCGCCTCGGAGACTGGGCTCTGCCTGTCCCGGTCCTCTGCTGTCTGAGGCGGGCGGCCTCTGATCTCCACATCACCTCTTGGCCCAAACGGCAGCTGTGCTCCAAGGCCATGATGCAGGCCAGATGCGGGAGAAGGGGGTACAGTCACAGCCCCCGCAGGTTGCCAGAGGCCCCTGGTGATTCCCTTGCCTCTCATCGGCTGCCCTTGCCTACCAGGGAAGCAGTCCTTGTCCCTTGGGTTAAAATTTACTGGTTAGAAAGAGAAGAAGGCAGTCACCTCGCCATGCTTGTCCAGATAAGGGCATCAGGTACCCACACAGCCTTTGTGTCTCTACATGGGGTGGAACCTGGGACTCGGACCCAGAACAGGGGCCCTTGGCTTACGATGAGATGACATCAAATGAACTCCCCGGAGACGGAAATGTCGTAAGTCAGAAATACACGAACCACCCCTTGCCCACCGTGTACTGCACATTTCCCTTCACCAGCACAACGATGCAGCGACTAGGAGCTGCCAGTCACAGGAATTTCACACACACATCTCCAGCCCAAAGACACCCAAATTCTAAGTGTGATTTCTACCGGGAGTGCATCACTTTTGTGATACCTTTAAGTCAAAAAAGTGTAAGCAGAGCCATTGCCAATGGGGGTCTTCCTCTGCTGTCAGGCCGAGAGCTCCTGGGAGGTGACAAAGGGGCCCCACACGCCCACTCAGGGCTGCAGGAATGAGGTGTGCTCTGTGGCCCACGGGCTGTGGGACAGGTGCTAGGTTGTGGCAGAATTACAGCTTGGAACCATGGAGGCCCCTCAGCCTCCACCACAGCATCACGCCCAGGGCTGGATGGGAGGCAAAGAGGGTAGTGGTGACATCAGGAGAGGTGAGGAGACCTGAAGAAGGGAGCCAGGCGGGGACAGATGTGCCGCACTTGGGCGGTTTACCCAGCCCATGGCTGCCTGCTCCCGTGGACATGTGGTGGTGGCAGGCTGACATGGGTGGACCCATTTCGTCGAGCCTCCTGCTTGCCGTCTTGGGGAGAGCCAGGCAATGTTGGGGCCCTGCACTCCAGCAGCTGCGAGATGAGGATGAGGAAGTCCCCTCACTTGACGCGATGGCCTTTTTCCTTGAGAGTCCCTCCAGCCTGACCGCCAGGCCTCCTGTCTCCATCTGCCAGCGTCACTGGCATAGCCACGGAGTGACCCTGCAGAAGATGGGTGTTTGGGTCTTTGGGGTTCTTTCCAATTTTGAAAGGGAAAAACGTAATTCCACAGCTAGTACTTCCTTCCATCTTACACGCCTGGATCTGCATCTCTTACCCTGTAGAAGCAGCTGAGGGGGGCCTGCCAGGCTGTCTGATTTCACTCGGGAATGGGTTGAAGTCAGATTGAATCTTTGAGCCCGCTCACCAGCTGCATGGGCCCAGGCAATCCCTTAATAGCCCCAGGCCTCCGTTTCCTTCTCTGTAAGGGGGTTAATGATAGCAGCCCGGAGGACCTCAGAGGCGGGGAAGGAGCAGGCGAGTCCCCAAGCGCAGTAAACACAAGAGTTCACACCTCTTGCCATGGGTATTTTCCAGTGCGCAGCACAGCAGCAGTGCTTCGTGGCTTTACCCGATCAGGCTTTGCATAGATCACTGCTAACGTAGCAGTGTTTCAGCCCTTCTAGGCCCTCTTCCTTCTGAACAATTTTGAGAACAATTGTTCCAAAAATGTCCCACATCACACTCGCTGCTGTCCCCACTCGCACTCGTTCTTCTTACCTTCTGCAGAATTATTCCATTTTTTACTTACCCGGTGTCTTACGTAACTCGCCTCCTTCCCGCTAGCTCTGAGGACAATGGCTGTCTCTGCTCACAAGCATGGGACATGCTGTGCAGTCACCCAGCAGAACGCTGGGCTCCCAGCCAGACCCTTGGACTTCTCGCAGTTGGACCCAAGGTCCCCCCTTAAAGGGTGGATAGGTCCACTGTGGCCTTCCGGCTCTGGGCATTTTCACAGGACCCATCATCCATCCACCCATGCGATTTGAAATTCTACTTCTGGCTCACTGCACTCCTATCAATTTCTTGTAGAAATTATGAAACTTCTCGTGCAGAATTTCCTGCAGAACTGTCTCGCTCTGCTCCTCCAGGCCCTGCTGCTGCTGCCACTGCCAGAAATGCTGCCCAGTTAGTTGTGTCAGTGTGGCCGGTCGCTCCACAGTGCTTCTCTCCAGCTTGACATGGGACGTTTCAAAGTCCCTCTGACACCCAGCCTTCCTTTTGTTTCATTGGTTTGCTAACAAAAAAGAATGTCCCCCTTGCAGACTTAAATGTGTAACAATCAGGTCCCCGTAGCCACTTTCTCTCCCTAATCATTTCTTTCGTTAAAATAAAATTAAGTGTTTTTGAAAGCCACAGGGTTTCACAGTATGTAATTATAAAACAAGAACTTGTCATCACATTAAATTTCTAATTTCTTGCTATTCAAAAAGCCCCTCTCTCCGCCCAGAGGACCCAGCGCGGCAGTGTGGCCGTTGTCAGCCGCCATGGCTCTGTGCGCGTGTGAGCGTCTCTGCCACGCAGAGCATCAGTGCTCGTCCCTCCGCCTTTCTTTTAGGTCGCTTCTTGGTGGTGCGAGTCTTTAGCCACTGAGGGTAGGCTGCATTTGTGAACACCAAAAGCCCTATGACTAAGCTGATCGAAACCCCACAACGTGAGAATCTCAGGGTGCTGCAGATCGAGGACCGGGTGTCCTTCCCGTGTGGCCCCAGGGCATCTTTGGAGCCGAAGCCAAGAGAGGATGGCCAGGTTCACGCACACTTTGAGGCCACCATGCAGGTCCCAGGGTGTGTGTCAGCAAGAGGAGAGGAGAGGGGATGCAGGGGACCCAGTGCCCGCTTCTTCTCTGGCCACAGCCTGGACACAAGCAGCCTTAGACCTCAGTCCTCACCTGTAAGGTGGGCACCATCCTGTCTCCCCCAGGGTTTAGCACAGCATTGAATGCTGGGCACAAAGCACTGCTTCCCATCCCCCCTCCTCACCTTCAGGAGGGAATTCTTGGGGTTTGTTGCCTCAGCAGGACTGGCCTCTGCCTCCCACAGAACCTGTACCCACAGAACCGTGCGGGGGTGTGGATAAGTCCCATCGCCACCCCTGAAAGGATCCTGGCCACTTCCCACCCCTACTGGAGCCCCCCGCCCTGTCTGCCACTGAAAGGGAGAAGGGTGGGATCCCGAGTAATTAAAGGGAATTTGGAAGGCTGGGATGTTGCGGAATGTTAGATCAGTAGCAAGAACAGCGTGTGGTGTTCTTTAGGCAGGCTTCATTGAATCCGCACAAAACAAGAAAGGGGCTGCCTGCCCGTCTGCTCATTTATCAAACAGCGAACCTCAGCTTTCACAGCTCCACAAAAGTGCTCCACTGTTTGCTGAGTCTTGCTCCAGAAATTAAAAGCTGTGCAGCCTTCTCGGGGCTGCACCGACCCTGCATTCGGAGACTTTGACCAAAAGGTGCTGGTCTTTCAGACTCAGGGACCAGTGGATTACTTGGTGAAAGGAGAGGAGAATAATTTGTAATTTTGCAGCCCATAAGAAACAGTTTTTTAAAAAGAGCCAAACCCCCTTCCCACAGGGTTTTGTTGCGGCTGTGGGGGAGGAGGAGGAGCCATCGGCAACCGGTGCTTTCTTTGCTGGGAGTGGGAAAAGTCTTGACCTCCCTTGGTACAAAATGTGCTCCAAGGGCCAGCCTGCCCGCCCCGCCGGCTCTCCCAGACTTCTTGCCTCGGGTTCCTTCTGTGAAGTGGCCTCGTTGTCTTTGTGAAGGAGGAGAGCTTGGGCCACCAGTACTGTTAGGTTAAAGAATTTTCACAGCCAGAACCTAATAGTCTAAGTGCATGAATGCATTGCTTGGGAAGACACCAATCCACAGACCCAGACTGGAAGAGGCCTCCTGAGTCCCCGGGAAGGTGCAGGCATAGAGCTCGCGTTCTGTGAGTGGAGAGAGTGGGTGGGAAAGGGAAATGACCAGAAGGACAGGGACATGCCAGGGCAGGCCCGGGAGGTCCACACCAGAGCCCGTGTGCGCCAGCTCCACCGGGTGGGCGGCAGCGGCTCCTCCCCTCCTCTCTGGCCAAGCTGTGGCCTCCAGCAGTGTCTCATTCCTGGCTGAGCAGCTTGGGTACCTTCTCTCCATTTCACCTTTACCCTGGGCTGGCCTTGAATTCCCAGCGACCCTCCTGCCTCAGCCTCCAGAGTGCTAGAACTACAGGCATGTGTTGCCATGCCTGGCTTCAATGTAGCATATTTTTACAAAGTGTTAATGCATTTGTATACTTCTTGGAAAGTGGCTTGACAGTGGTTTTGGTTTTTTTCGTTTTTATAAAGAACGATGTCCTGCTTCTCCCCTCTCATTGAGCAGTTCTGCATATGAGAAATGATTAGGCAAAAGACTTATGAATAAATAGTAACAAAACTAAAATCATCTGCAGATATTGCTAGCGCACTATTTATGTGAGTAGGACACTTAACATACGTGAAGTGGCTCAGAGAAGCTATTCTGTGGTATCTGTATGTGTCACAGTTTGTGTCCAGAGTTCCCGTGGTGCTGCACGTACTCATCCATAGGGCTCGGAAGGTGACTGGATGTTAAGTGCGCCACAGCTAACTTGCTGTTAGGAGGCGAGGCCTGGTTGGAGGTCACGGGGGCGTGGCCTGGAAGGACTCAGCCCCCTCCTCCCCCCTCCCTTCTCTCGCTGCTTCCGGGTCTCTATGTGGTGAGCCGCTCTCCTGTGCCAGACGTCCGCCAGACGCTTGCACTGAGCCTTCCTGCCTCAGAGCTGGCCATGCATGGACTAAACATGTGAACCGCAATAAACCTGTCCTTCAAACTGTGCATGTCGGGTTTTTGTCACTGTGACAAGAAAGTGACTAAAGACATCATTTTTAAAACATTATATTGTATACCATAAATATATACAATTTTATTTTGTTGGTTTAAAAACAAATTAATTACTTGGAAAAAATTCTAAGGACATCGTATCTGTGGTCCCAAACAAGTGGCCCTGGGAAGGTTTCTGGCAGGAAATCAGGTGCAAGCTGAGATGCAAAGGGAACTGGTGTGGCCCAGCCCCTGCGAGGCGTGCTGGAACGGAGGCGGGGCTTCAGGTCGGATCTGGAGGGTCTGGACTTGTCCAGGGGCATCGTGAGAGGTGGTCGTGGGCGGTGCATGACCACAAGCAGGGGACCCCACTGGGCTGATGGAGACAGGAGACTGCATGGAACCCATGCGCTCCAGAGGAGGACAGAACTTGGGACAGATTGGGAGTGGCGGACGTCGCAGTGTGAAGGACGAGCTCTGCCCTGGCTGGATCACGGGCGAGTGGCATGCCGGCTGGGACAAGCAACATAGCAGGGAGGAGGCAGAGAGGGCACAGCTCGGCAGACGGCCTGGAGATGCAGACCTGGGAAAGGCTTCGAGCTTTGTGCCACTCCCAGTCGCATGTGAGGCTGGAATTGAGGGGTTCACGGAAGGAAATTTAGTCTGAATGACGTCTGCAGAGTCAGATGCCCCTCGGAGGAGTGTCAGCGGCCACTGAGGAGACAGGGCTGACTGGAAGCCTTAGGTTAACCAGGCCTCGATTATCTGTATGGCTTTTGCTCCTGCTCTTGCTATGCTGGCCTCCCGTGTTGCACGCACAAGCTGCTCCCCCTGCTCTGCGCCAGCAGAAGCTGCGTCTGTTTGGGAATTTCGTTAGCAGAGTGCTTAATCACCAGGCTTCCATGTTTCTGGATGTCAGTGGCCTCCGCGAAGAGTGCCGCAGGCTCTGCCAGCTCTTGCACCCCCGCCTATCAGGATCAACACAGAGGCCCTGGGGTATTTCCAGGAGGGCCAGAAAGGAGCTGAAGAGAAATCGTCCCTGAAGAGCAGCTGGGAACCAGGAATCACTCATTCCTCCAACACACAAACGTGGGAACAGAGGACCACAACTTCAGAGAAACCAAGGTCACTGCTGAAGGGAGGAGTGAGGGGCGTGGGGACACTGTTGGACACTGCTGTCAGGTCAGGCTGGGCACACTCCCCTGCAGGTGTGCCTGGCTGGGCCTGTCTCAGCCTCAATTCACTCCTCTGTGCAGTGGAACCTGTGCTAGACTGTTTTGCTGGTCACCGAGGTAAAGCAAAGACAGCAATGGGGAGGGGACGATGCCTGCGCCGGGTCGGGAACCCAAACGAGCCCCGGGCCAAAGCCATGAGCTTCACCGCGGAGCTCTACCGACCCCCCAGGGAAACAGAGGCAAGGGCGTGGGGAAGTGTGAGGGGCCGGAGACAGAGGTGTCCTCGGGGAGGGAGGGACACCACGGGCCTGGCTGTCCACATGGAGGGGCTGGCGCGCACACATCGTGCTGGGGGAACAGCTGGGTTGGAGTGGACTGGGTGGAAGGCTGTGGTAGAACCGCAGTGGGAAGGTGTGGGGGCTCCCAGCCAGGCAGCGCGACACCCCTGCAGGTGGCCAGGGGCAGATGTGTCCGGTCCGGGTGAGATAGCCACATGGGTGCACAGAGAAAGCCACAGGTTCAGAGCAGAATCAACAGGAGGAGCCACAGGGTTAAGAAAGCAGGGTCAGGGAGGGCACCCTGTCTGTCTCAGGTGACACAGCAGAGGATGGTGCTGGTCAGGAAGACAGGGATGTCACATGCATTGGCCCATGTTATTTGGAAGGGATAAGTCAGGCCCACCAGCCAGGGAGGAAACCACAGCCCCTTCACAACAGTGAGAATTACAAACGTTCTCAGGTTGGCTCATGGAGGTGGAGGAAGTGAGTCCAGAGAGCCTGTCCCCAGTTTCCTGTGGCCCCGAGGCCTGTCTATGAGTGGAGACTGTGTGTCCTGGCCCCGTGGCCTGGGGCAGGGCCTGGGACTTTGTGTCAGCTTTGTGAGTGCTGGGTGGGTTACTGTTGGGATTGCACTTAGCGGGGGTTCAGAACTCAGCCCGGTCTCTTAAATCAGGTAAAAATAAGGCTCGGCACCCAAGCACAACAATATTGCTTTCTCTCATTGTCTGCAGGTTACTTGCCATGAATGGGGAATGATTTCCTTTTTAAAGAGAAAAGAGAAAGAAGAACTAGCCTCATAATACATTAGCAGTGGACTTTTGTGGCCTCTTTCAGGATTACCTCGAACTTTCTTTGTCAGTTAGGAAAATTTATCATAAAAGCCCTTTTCTGTTTGCGTAAGGAGTTTATTTAATACCCAAAGATGGTACAAAATCCCTGTTAAAGGCAGTCACCAACAGACTTGTCCACACTCCCGGGGGGTCTCTGGCTCCGCACAAACACAAACCATCCCACAGCACGAGCACACTGTGAGATCTGGCAGTCCCTGAAGGACTATGTCACCCGCACCTGGATATCATGACATACTTTTTGTAGCCATCACTTTAGTGGCGACATGAGCTCCGCTGACCTGTGTGCTCGGGGGCCTTTACCCAGTTCTCCGGCGTTGGCCATTTCTTTATGTTGTTT
Source organism: Dinomys branickii (assembly GCA_004027595.1). Classification (NCBI taxonomy): domain Eukaryota; kingdom Metazoa; phylum Chordata; class Mammalia; order Rodentia; family Dinomyidae; genus Dinomys; species Dinomys branickii. Next base: position 19,127 of record PVLD010005140.1, on the reverse strand, counting down.
CCTCTTCTTCCCTCTCACTCAGCCCCAACTTAGCTTTTCTTTATTTGATACTGGAATCAGTATTGATAAAAAATACGAGCACCTTATGGCACCTGACAAGTATTGTATAAATGCTCTGGCAAGTGTAGCACTAATAAATGTCTTCAACATGGCCGAGTATTCCTATTTCACTACAGCTTTGATAGCACTGTGAATTATCATCTTCAAACCTCTGTTACTATCAGAGCACCCACATGTTGTGCCCATTGGCATAGGAGTGATTTCCCAGAGCTTTCAGCATGCCCTTGTCTCCTTGTAACCACCTTTTATCATCTTCTGTGCTTGGCTGATAGGAAACTCAGAACTCAAATAGGAAACTCAGAACTTGGGTGATAGGAAACTCAGAGCTCAAGTCACCCCCGCCCCTGCCCTTGCCCGCACTGGAGCCCCTTGGACCCTGGTGTATCAAAACGGGCCATCTTCAGGCTACCAGTCCAGGTTCCCATCTTCTCTCCCATTTGTCCGCCACCTCCCAGCCCACTGATACCAGTTCAGTTGAGGCCATCAGCTTCACCTGTCCCTCCCACCGGGGGAGGACTGAGTAGCTCCCTAAGTTCTCAACCATCACAGGAGGAAGGGAAGGCACAGAGCAGTTAAACAGGAGATGGAAGTTCAAACAGAGTCACAGTGCCTGCCTGCTGAATGGGTGCAGATCAGCGGGCGAGAACACACTGGTGTGGATGAATGGACCAGAAGATCCATCCCTGTTGGGAAAAACCACTCTCAGTCCATGTTTCACCAGAGGGACAGCAGCAGCAGCATCTCTTGCCAGGATGGGCAGTGCCTCTTTCCTGCTGTCTCTGACCAGGCTGCCTGCTCTCTGCTGAGCTGGAAGGGAAGGGCAAAGTTAGACTTGGAAAGGGAAGCGCTGAGGCAGGGTGGTGGTGGTCACAGAGAGCGTCTGTGGAGGACCTGGCTATGGAGTGCCAGGCACAGCTGTGCATTATTACACTTGGTCCTCAACATCTCACAAGGGTTATCTAAGAAGAGGTCATCATTCCCATTTTACAAACGGGGAAACCGGGTCATGTGACTGTGCGCTAATTTGCCCAAGGGCACCCAACCTAACCAATGGCCCAAGTCAGATCTAACTCAGGGAGTCTAACCTCAGCCTTCTGGTGCAAAACCCCTCCATTATACCACACTCCAGGAAGGTTGTCCTTTCACTGAGCACCACAGCCACCACCTCTCCTCCGGTCTCTTGCAGGTCTGTGGTTGTCCTGGGCCACCATAGTAGCCATCTCCTCTGTAAACAGGCCAAGGCCAAGCCCACCACAGGGATCAAAGCTTCCTGCCTTTGCACCACAAATGTGGGTTGAGCTCTTCCCATGTGCCAGGCCCCATGCAAGGTACCCAAGCTCACAGACATTGCCCCCAAATAGGGGGAGACCTAAACAAAGCCCTTGGCGTGTGAGTGAGCAGGGGAGTTTCGGGTGGTGTGGGGACTGCTTGCACTACTCCGCGTTGGCTGCTGGGCACAGGGACACAGCTCCTGGAGCCTGAGTGGCTTAAAGAGGAGCAGATCTTGGGGAAAGGAGGTGGCCCTGGCTTCCTGGCAGTGGGCTCCGGGAAGCAAGGGGCGCACTGCAGGGAGGAGGCTTCGGTGAGCAGGGCCCACCCTGGAAGTGGAGTTTGGTTAGGGTTCCTGTGGGCCGGAAGCCGCGAGGGGCCTGGAGCACAAGTGGCACGTGCCAGGCCACGCAGATCCCTCCTGCATGAGGAGCAGGAAAGGGTGGAGCCCCAAGTGGCCATGCACATTAGGGTCCCAACATCTGGAAGAAGCTCCCCCTCACTTCCCAGCAGCAGGGTCTTCTCAGGCTCCCCCTCATCAGGAACCCTACTTTCCTCTCTCCTTAGGCCGGCTGTTTGCAAACATCAGTTACTGCACCCAGCTTTCCCAGTGGGTAACGGATTCTTGTGTTGACTTGCAGATCATAAGGCAGCAGTTTCCACAGCTGACCACCAGGAGACTCGGGACGCGAGGACAGTCCAAGTAAGGACCGCAGATGCGCCATCCACACTGCTCGGCCTGCGCCACCAGCCCCCTTCCCCCACCCCTGTGAGGTCTGTGCCTGGGGAAGTGGGCAGAGCTTAGGACAGCTCCCCCTCTCTCAGGTCCCTGGACGCTGGCTGGGTGGATCTGATTTTGTGCTGCCCTGCCTTTAGGTGTTTTGTGTGAAATAGTTTAGACAGCAAGAAGCAGCCAGCCTCTTGGGGGACCCCAGACTTTCCAACTTTTCCTGAGCAAACTCCAGCAGGCCAGAGGAGCGCCCAAATGCCATCCCCACCCAACCAAGAGGGGCTTCTCACTTGCCCTGTGCCAGATTCAGCATGCTGGAGAGGACAGGCCAGAAAAGGAAATCTGATTTCCACCAGAGAGGGTTGTTGCAGAGAATACCAGGGTGGCATAGGGAAATATCCTGAGGGGGGCACGTTAAGGAGGACCCCAGGAGGGGTGGAGGGGCGTGCAGGCCGCTGTCTCCCAGGAAGGTGCTGGTGTCAGAGACGCTTGGGCTGCATTAAACTCTAAATTGTAGGACTCTCCTGTAAGGATGTCTAAGGTTGTCAGAGGTTAGTACGCGGTCCTGCAAAAGGGCAGGGACCCTGCACTAGTTTATCTGAAGACTTCTCTGAACTGTTCTGACACCAGTGTGTGCAGTGCCAGCTGGGGAAGCATTTCTCAACCTTTCTGCCATGTGAGCAAGCAGCACCCAGCGAGCTAGAAACACCACGCCTTTTTCTTTTTGCAAAAGCCATAGAGGACCCAGGACTTTTGTCTCTGAGGGTGTCTCAAAGCATGTCCAGACTGTCTTGCCATCCCCAGAGCAACAGCCACCCCTAGAGGTTACTGACACCTGGACAGCACATTTTTATCCTCCCAGGGTAGACTTGATTCTAGGAAACTTAGGGAAAGGAAATGGGTGCGCAAAAATCCCTTTTTGGCAAAGTTCTGAAAACAACGAGACTCTTTTGTGTACCTCAGAAGCTTTTGGGCTCATTTCCAAAGTGATTTCCAGAAAATTTGGGAACAAAAGGCAGCTTGGATTAAGTTCTAATAACTCTCCAAGATGACTACTCTGACAATCAAACCTTTCTTTTTTTAGTTTTTTAGTAGTGGGGATCGAACCCACAGCCTTCACACTGTGACACACACACACACACACACACACACACACACACACACACATACACACACGCCACCCCACTCCTTTTTAATTTTTTTTGTGAGGCAATGTCTGGATAAGTTGCCCAGGCTGGCCTCGAATTTTCAATCTTCCTATTTCAGCCTCCCAGAGTGCTGGAGTTGTAGGAGTGCATCACCACGCCTGGCTTCAAACTTCATTTATAATGACAAATGCTGGTGTTTGTTTAAAAATGAAGTTTCAATCTTGGTGAGCTCACAGAGCCAAGAAGCCAGATCCTCCCTTCCTTGTGGGCTGCTGAGCACATGGCAGGTGATTACAGATGCTCGGAGGGCGGATGGAGGATGAGCCACTGGGTGTCTCTGAAGAATTGCTGGCTCTGATGCTGTGTTACCTGTTTGTACAGAGCAGAAAGAGCGCAGATAGCAAAGTGAGGAGAAAAGCTGGCAGAGTGCAGCAGAAAGGCTTCCCATCCTGCCCAGCTTGGAGAAAATTTCCCTCTGTGTTGAGAGTCTGGCTTTGTTTTTCTCTTCTTCTCAAATCTACAGGTTGGCAAAATGCACAATATCTTCCTAATATCTTCCTGTGTAATCACTTGTCTTGTGTTCTGCTCGCACCTCCAGCCAGAGAGGCAGTGAGAGGCTCTGGTCTCCCACCTGCAGCTTGGCCTCCACACATTTATGCGGACAGAAGAAATTAGGGTGGCTAGTGGAGGGTGATGGGGTGCACCTCAGAACCCAAACTGGGGTATGGGAAAGGGACCGGGGAGATCACTCTCCTCCCCTACCAGCTTCAGCAGCATGCACACTGAATAATGAAGAAGGGGTGTGTGGTAACCGTGTGGCTCCTGGGGGAGGGCAGGGGAACGCTAAAGTGAGAGGGGTCTGCCCTAACTGTCTTCCCGCCGGAAAGGGCTTCCAGAACCCAGCTGCACCCCTCCCCCACAGCCCCCTCCTGTGCAAAGGCAGTTGGGTGACAGTTGGAAAGTAGAAGGCACAGACTGCAGGCACCAGCCCAGCGCCAAGAACTTTCTTATACTGCTGTTGGTCCAAGATGAACTGGCCTGTCTATGCAGAGCCCCAGTTCTTCCACCCAGGAGGCACCCAGAGAGAGGCGAGCTGCCCACTGGGCAGAAATATCTCTGAATGGTATCAGGGATGGGGGTCACGGGAGAGGGGAGATTGTGTTAAGATGCTTTGGCCTTGGCCTTGTCCTGAAACAACCAGCAAGCAGCTCTGGGTAGTTTGTGTGCTGTGTGGCGTTTCTGAAAGCAAGGTCCACAAATTACCTTTGTATTAACTAAGAAACTCTACTGACCCACAAAACCAGTCTTGGAGGGAGGCAGGGGTTGGAAATAAGATTTGTAGTTTTCTCGAGAACCACCAGTTTTGTAGTTAAAGAATCCTGCCTGTCCATGGCCTCCCTGGGTGACCATGGGGGTAACACTTAAATTCTCTGAGCTTTCGTTTCCTTGTCTGTAAAATGAAGATACAAATTAGTTCCAGCCTCATGGGGATTTTATGAACTTAAATAAGCGGATGCATGTCAGGCCTTTCGCACGACAGCGCTCAAAATGATGTGTTTCACAATTCCCCATGAGGCTTCTCAACTGTCCTGTGAAGGATAATTGTCCTAGTGTCCTGAACCACTAGTATTGGGAAGGGGCTGGACATGTCTGTTTTTATTAAGCAGGGATTGTGACACACATCAAGGTTTATACTGTCACCCAGTGCTTTCTGCAAGTGTAGCAGCTGCTCAGACCTGGTGTCAAAACCCTGCTCTCTGCCTGTGCTTTCCGGCCTCCACTTTGCAGCTTTAGGAAGGCTGTAATCATTGGCATCACTTTGGGTTATTTCACAAATCAGTGTGTGCAAAGCACTCTGCAGGGTGCCCACTGTACACATAGCAAGTGCTTGTCAGCTTGTAGCTAAAATCCAAACGCCGGGCAGCTTCCATCCCTCTGAAAGGAAAGCATGGCTGTTGCTGAGCCTATTTTGAGTTCATAAAAAGTCTTGGTCTTTGACGTTCAGTGTTAAATGAAGCATGGAACATACCTCTTTAAAACCATAGTTCCCTGAGATGACACTCTACGGACTAGGAAAGCCACCTGCCGAATGAATTTTGCTGGCGGTGCAGCCAGCAGTTCTTGGGTCCCTGAAAGTATGCAACCCCAGGGTCACACTTGGTACACACAGAGATCAAGTACAGATGGAAATTTTTTCATTCCCCTTTGCTTTGCAAAGTATTTGACTTAAGATTTTCTGTAGGAGGCAATTTTGGTTATTTTTACCTGCCTGATTGACGGCTGGCACATGGAAGGTTGGTTTAATTCTAGATTTCAGAGGTATCAAGCCTCTGAGGAGAGTTAACTCTTCTAGCCCTGGGGAAGAGGTGCCCAGCCCTGCCCTTCCCCCGGCGGGAAGCCGCCCAACCACAGTCCATGTGCCCTCCTTTCTCTTCGGCCCAGGTACCACTACTACGGCATCGCGGTGAAGGAGAGCTCCCAGTACTACGACGTGATGTACTCCAAGAAAGGCGCCGCCTGGGTGAGCGAGAGCGGCAAGAAGGAAGTGAGCAAGCAGACGGTGGCCTACTCGCCGCGGTCCAAACTCGGGACGCTGCTGCCAGAGTTCCCAAATGTCAAGGACCTGAACCTGCCAGCCAGCCTGCCCGAGGAGAAGGTGACCGTGCCCTGGGCTTTAGGGGGCAGCCACTCGCGCCCTCTCTCTCTGACACACAGAGACATGCGAGAGCTCTTGCTGCAGAATAGTGATTTAGAAGAATATTAAGATGTAGCTCCCACACTGGTGCCGTTCACGGATGCTTGTATGCATCCCAAACTCCCTAAAATTAAAAAGTTTCTCCATTTCTGTCTTCTCTACCTACCTCTATCTCCGTCTAACCTCTTATCTATCTGTCTGTAGAATGTATTTTTATCAGCCCATGTTTGCAATGCATGATTGATTACACCCTCCATGGGAGCCGATACACACACAGCACATCTTAACCCCTCTTGTCAGCCTCTCCCCTCCCTCCTCCTCCTCCTCCCATTTCTCCCCGTCCCCCTTTTGGGACAGGGTCTTGCTATGCAGTTCAGGCTGGCCTTGAACTCACTCTGTAGTCCAGGTTGGTCTTGAACTCGAACCTCCTGAGTGCTGGGATGACAAGGATGTGCCATCAAGCCAGGCCAGTCCCCTGCTCATTTGAGCATGATCTTGCTCCCCAACTCCTACCTATGCATCTGTCACCACCTGGCTGTCTCCCCACCTGGTTCCTGTCCTACACTCTCACACCTGCTCATCTCACAAGAATCTTTAAGAGCCCTCTCCTCTCAGTTACATCCAGGAAGCTCATGTGTCCACGTGCTGCAGGGAATTTGGTGAAATCATAACCCCACAAAGATTTTTATAGGTAGGGTGAGTGAGAGGGCTTGATTCTGAAAGTATTCGGAGCAAGTTCCCCGAAGGCCCCCTGGAGCACAGCAGCTCTAACATGTCTTCCGGCAAGGGGCTGCTGCGCCCCATGGCCCTCAAGGGCCATGTGCAGGGGAGGAGGACTCAGAGTCCTGCTTCCAGGAGGCCTCCAGTCAGCAGGGAGATGACCGCAAGAAGACACAAACCAGTGTTTATGAAATGCGTGTCTGTGTTAGGAAACAAAGGAAATGGGTAGGATAAGTATGTTTTTCTCCAATTCATTTTTGGTCAACCACCCTCCTGCACCATGGCTTTAAAATTCCTGAATAAGTGGAGGAGATGTGTTTTTTTTGCTAAGTAAATTCGGGAGAATTCTCAAATGTCTTATGTGATTTTGGCAGAAGCACTTCTTATAAATACACAATATGTTTTAACTCTTCATTATGTTGGCCAATGAGGGGAAATTAGTTCAACAAGCCCTGCTGAATGCTGTGTGTGTGCTGTGTGCTAGGTGCTGTGCAGGTGCTAGGTACCCCAGCCTTGGGTGACGTGCCCTTTTTTATTTTCCTGGAGACCAAAGATTTGGGGGAAGGGTGGAGGCAGAGAGAGGGGCCCCAGGCCCTGTGTGCTACAGGGCAATAAGTGACTCTGAGACATTCAGAGCACTGGGACTGCGGGTCAGAGCTCAGCACCAAGGGGAGACAGCCCCTCCTAAGTTCTGTAGGGTGAACAGGTATCAGGTGACTTCCGTTCCTCTGATGGGGAATACATGACCTGACACTGAAACGCCCAGCACAGCCACCATGAGTGTTAACGTGGCCTTCGTGGTTGACCCTCCTCCTCCCCCACAGGTTTCCACCTTCATTATGATGTATAGGACCCACTGTCAGAGGATACTGGACACTGTGATACGAGCCAACTTTGATGAGGTAAGTCGGGGCCATGAGCCATGAATACCACCTTAAAACACGGCACTGAACCCTCAACTCTGACATCATGAGACCCTGCCGGTGGCCAGACCTGGCCCCCCAACCCTTGACCCCCATGGTGTTGCCTACCCCCACAGGACCCCAAGAAGCATGTACTTTGTTTCCCCAGTTTACAGAGCTTATGTGTTCGCTGCAGTGGGGGCAGGGGCTCTGCCTTGATTTACCAGTGAGCCTCAGCCTCCTCGATGGGCACATGAGGATGGTCTTTGGGCTTAGTTCTCCCAGAATTATAGGACCAGAGAAACTAAAGCACAACACCGCGAGGTTATCTGCTCATTGCATTCAGAGCTGGTCACTTCTATTCTCAAGAACCGGTCTACTTTCCCACCAAATCCCACCTCTAGGGCCATCTTGAAATGCAAACAATGTAAGAAGTCTATTTTGTGTCTTAGTTTAAAATATCACAATGAAAGAGTAGAGAGGAGGAAATAAGAAAGGATTGAGGTGCCTGTCAGGTAACCAGAGTGACAATGAAATCCTCTGGCCTAGAATGCCACCCAGAAGAGCCCTGCGGAGGGTGGACAGAAGCCCCGTCTCTCATCCCTGTCACAAGGGGAGTTGCTCTGTAAAGGAAAAGTCTTTCCGGCAAAGACAGCAATGTGGGCTCCAGAGAGAGGGTGCGTGGGCAGAGAGAGGGGGTGAGATGGTGTGAGCTCAACACACCCTTCTCCTGTCCTTCCCACTGCCCCATGGCTGGGCCCTGCCCTGGGGACAGTCATGGAGCCCTCGCACTGCTGCCCAGCTGTCAGACGCAGCTTAGAAGAGGTGGCAGTGTCATGGGAAATGAATAAGGACCATTGTTCCTTCTCTGACTTTTATCCCCTGGATTTCTAAAAGTCCTTTAAAATCTCCCATATTACTGGAGTAATCACTTCAGCGGAGCTTTTTGTTTGCTTATTATTATTATTTTTTTTTAGAAAGATAGATCACTGCTTTCTCTGCAGCTATAGCTTGGCTCTGTCTTACATCCCTAAAATCACTAAGATTGGAGCAAATAAGGATTCTTGGCTGGTTAAGACAGTGCCAGCTGCTAGAACAAGTAGCTCCTCAAAAGTTGACTCACTGGGTTTTTCCTCACTCAGGCTGCGGCCCAGTGTGGAGGCTTCAGTTGCGAGGCAGGCAGCTCAGAGCCACTTGGGGAGCAAGGCTTCTACCATCCGAGCCTGTGCCCTGCCACCAAGCCTTAGAGCCCTATCACTGAGCTCGAGGTTGGGGGCGGACAGTGGGGAAGGCACCAGCTCAGAAGTGGAATGTGTCACTAGCATCCCGTGGTCACCCAATGCAGCACTACATACAAGTGGGCCCCACCCTCCAGTGGATGGCTGTCCTCTCTGCCACCATTACTAATAACAAAGCCAGTGTGTCCTCCCTATGTTCCCGGGCAGCTTTATTTAACCCAAAACTCACCCTCACTGCAGTTCCATTGGCTTGATTCCAACACTCACCAAATGCCTGCTGCCACCACACTACAGTGAGGAGAGAAGGAAGACACAGCCTAAAAAAGAAGGCAGTGAGGTTGCAGAATGCATGGAGAGAGGTCAGAAACGCGAGGGCAAAGAGTTCCCACGGGGCGACACAGCCTCGGAGTCCCAGGCTCGGGTTCAAGATCAGGCTCTGCCTGCCAAGCCTCAACTCCTCATCCTAGAAGTGGAGATAGGAATAGCACCCACCCAACTCACAGGTTTAGTAGCAAAGGAGAGATCACATGCTTCCATAAAGTGTATTAGATAGATCTTCCAGAGGATTCAGAGACTCACTCACGGTCACACAGTTGTGTTCAGCCAAAGTTGCAGCAAGATGGTTTGCTATTCACATCTTGTGTGTGGTACTCTTCCTGCCCCCCTGACGTGGCTATTTGGTGGTGGTTTTTAAGATGACTAGTCACAGTATGGTTAATCCCACCAAGCCCAAAACAATGAAGAACAACATTTCCTCTTCAATGACCGTGACTGCCTCCTACAGCTGAGGAAAGCCTTGGGGAAATGGATGGTGGGTGTTGCTGGTACACCTCGACCTTATCTGAAGTCTTCCAGATCTGTGTGTTGGTGTAGGTGACTACTTGCTAGGGTCTCAACCTTAAATTGTCTCCCTCACTTGCTCATCATTTGCTCCTGCCACGGGTCAGCCCTGGAGGACAGGGACCTTGCCTGTCTTATTCACTACTACATCCTGGCCAGTTGTGCTCTTCGGCACCAGTAAATATTGTTGGGTGAATGAACGGGGGTATTGATGGATGGATAGGTTGGTAGGTGGTTGGATGGATAGATATAAAAATCCCGGGCTAGGGATACAGCTCAGCGACACAGCATCTGCCTGGCAAGCACAAGGTCCTGAGTTCAATTCCTGGCAGCCCCACAAAGAAATTCCACCAACTTACAACACTGTCAAGCAAGCTCAGAGCGTATGTCTATGCATGTAGGGGACTTCCTGTGAAGTCTTCTCCAGACAGCAGTGCACATGAGCTTTAAAGTCATGCGGGACTGTGCTTGAGTCCCAGACCCACTGCTTACTAGCTTATGACCTTGCACAGAGCACTTACCCTCTCTGAGCCTGTTTATTTGGTTGTAAAAATGGTACAATGACTATACCTACCTTGCTGGAGAATTAGGGTGCGCCTAAAATTGAGCACGTCACGTGTCTTGTTTCACGCTGGAACAGAATCAGCGGCAGTATCCGGGAGCTGCTCCAGTGAAACCTGGCCAGCCCTGCAGCCGGCGAGGGAGGGACCGACCCAGCCAGAAATCATCAGATGTGCTCCACATCTTACTGTCAACTCATTAGCAGTAGACCGAAGCTGGGCGTGGGGAGAGAAAACTTGCCCGGTTTTCTTGAGGACATTGCTTGGCACTTTCTTAGGCTGAAGGAAAAGGAGCTAAGAGCTTAGGAGACTAAGATAACCCAGAAAACTTGTTTTAAATAATTATTTTCAATCACTTACCTCTGATGCTTTGTGATTATACTTGCAAGGAGTAAGGAGAATCTAGCAGAATTTTTCCTTCTGTCTAATAATACACTTCCATTTATTAAATGCCTACACAATGCCAGGCATTTTACATAAGTTACCTTACTGCAGCCTAATATTAGGAAGGAATCATCATCTTCATTTTATAAAAGCTGCACCAGATTCAATTGACTTGACTTAACATGAACTTACCAGAGATCGTTTGGGGCCCCCAGCCTGTCTTTCCCAAGCTGCAGACTGCCACTGTCCTCCACCCAGCCACAGACTGATGTGTGCCTTTCCTTCCTTTTCACTTCCGTCTGTCCACTGGGAGGCTGCGCTGTCCTCCGGACAGAAACGCTGCATCTGTCCGCTTCACACCTGGCCTCCAAGGCTCAGGGCTTCAGCTCCGCCCTGTGCTCCTCCCCCCCCCCCCAGAGGAACCAGAACCACTGGGCATGAAATGATCTCAGATGCAGAGAGAAGGAAGGAAGGCTACAAGTGGATAATATTCTTTCTACAAATCTGGCAGGCGACCGAGGACTGATCGGGCTCCCATGTGGCTTGAACAGGCTGAAAACAGACAGCTGTCTGCTACCGACGCAGAATTCTTCACAGATTTGTTTTACCCTACACAGCAGCTGATATTTCCAGACTTCCTGCCACAGGCTGAGTGCTTATAGAGAGAGGAGAACCAAGGAAGGCAGACAGACTCAGAGCGCAGCCCTCCTAGCAGTCACCCAGGCAAGGCCCCTGGGTGGCAGACACGAAGGGCCAGCACATGGCCTGAGACCCATGCCCAGGGCCAGATGACAGTGGAGGGTCCTCCAAAGGGCGGGCACTTTGCCCATGGGGGCCAGCCACCTGCAGGCCCAGATCAGGTCAGTGATCAGATGCCAGATGTCTCAGTGACAGAGCAGAGCCACTGTGGGAACCCCAGCTGGGTGACACTGAGCAGCTGAGGCCAGAGCGTCCCAAACGCTTGGGGCTGCACACAGATCTCTTGGCCCAGCAGCGGCAGCGCCTCCTAGACAGGGGCAGCCCTGGTGGGGAAGACGACAGCAGCATTGTGAAGCGTCTGACGTGGGCCGCGCCTGGTGACACAAACTTTTAAGGAATTTTTACCAAAAGCTGTGCAGGGAAGTGCTGTTTCTACCCTCACTTTACAGATGAGGAAACTGAGGCATGGACTGTACCCCTAGTTAGTAGGGGGCCAGGGCTGGAACCCTGGAAGTCACTCTTGGCCCATCCAGATTGCTTTTGTTTCATTTTCTTGCTGGCCTGAAAATGTGGCAACATTTTAATTGTCATGGATGAGCAGGCCCGACATTTAGGTCTCACAACTTTAGGTCCACAGCCCTCAGGTCATCCCCTTCCACTGTGTGTGTTTTTGACAACTGTCGCCTCGACCCCCATGAAGTAAGACATGTGCCTCCCCCCCACCCCACCCCACCCAGTGCTGATGCTGGGATGCCCACACTGGCCGTGGCCACAGGGAGGCCTGTCCCCAGCTCATCAGGCAGGCAGGGCACCATCTCCCAGGCCAGAAGAACGCCAGACCCTAGGCCTGGAGGGGCCTGGAGGGTGCTGCAGGTGGCCAGGAGGGGCAGGGGCAGGAATCTGGGCAATGGGCAGCGGCAGGCAGAGGCACAGCCTCAGGACGGGGGCAGAAGCCCAGCCACATGTGAAAATCAGACTGTCCTGAGACTGAGTAGGGGCAGACAAGTGGTCGCTCACTATGTAAGTGGGAGCAAGGGCAGCCCCAGTGTCGTCATGAGTATCACACGAGGGAACCTCTGCAGAGAAGCTGGCGTAAAGGAGGTGCTCAGTGAGGAAAGCTGTAATAGTAACACCCACTGCAAAGCGCTACCCCGGGGCCAGGTCAGCTCCCACACCGGGTCAGGGCTGATCGGGGAGCCAGAGATGTGTGCCATGGGGAGCTCAAGAGTGCCCATGGGTGGGGAAAAGAGGGGTACAGAGTCCAGCAACCCCAGCAGGCCTGTTAGGAACCTCCAGGGTGACAAGTTCCCCAGATTCCAGAGGAGTTTCTGCCAATTTTAACTCAAGTCTAGGTGCTTCGGGATGTTATTGGATACACAAGTTTAGCACCTCTAGAATTCCCGTCCCTTGCCTCCCCTCCCCTCCAGCCCCCGTCCCACTCCCCTGTCCCGCTCTGCACTTTCTCCAGCTCTGTGCACAATGAACAGTAGGTTGGGGGAACCAAAGGGTTCTCTCCTTTGCACGCTACTCCGCCGCTCTGTGTCCATGGTGAGGGTGGGGCCCCTGTCACACGTTAATAACAATAATTCCACTTGAAGCTCCCACTGACTCCCTGCTCAGTACCAGTGTGGCCTGAGGATAAGTAGAGAGAGTCAAGCACGCCTTCCTTGTGTCCATGTGGCTTTCCACACCTGTGCCACCATCTCACACCTGACTGTGGCCCCGCCTGGCCAGGGCTCGTTGGGAGAATGGGAGGTTTGGGGGCGAGAAGCCCCTCACCATTTAAGTAGTTCTGGACTCACACTGTGGAGGCAGGAGCAGTGTAGTCGTGCCGTCTACTCGCCACCTCCTGGCCACGCTGCCCTTACCTCGTCCCCGGCCTGTCCATCCCCCAGCACAGCGCCCAGGAGGCCCTGCAGCACCTAGCACCCCTCCTCTGGGCGGAGGGGACCCAGGCCAGGTGGTTCTCCAGCAGTGGGTGCACCCAGGGACACAGGGGTGACTTAGGGCAGGAGCACTGCCTGTACCACATGGGGCTGGGCACGGGAAGCAGGTGACATGCTGCAGACCGGGCTGCTTGTTGGGGTCTCCGTGCTGTGGGAGGGCCCCGTGTAACCTCGCCTTCTCTCTGTGGTTGACGCAGGTTCAGAGCTTCCTCCTGCACTTTTGGCAAGGAATGCCGCCCCACATGCTGCCCGTGCTGGGCTCCTCCACGGTGGTGAACATCGTAGGCGTGTGCGACTCCATCCTCTACAAGGCCATTTCCGGGGTGCTCATGCCCACCGTGCTGCAGGCGCTACCTGACAGGTGGGCCCGTGTGTTCTCCTCTCCCCCTGCGGAGCAGCCCGCACCACTCACAGAGAATAGTTAGGCCCTGCCCCTTGTAAGCTCAGTAGTGGACTTGCCGGGACAAAAGCTTGTATCTTTTAATGTAATAACGTGTTTATATTTTGAACCATTTGTGGGTTCAGAATTCCAAAGGTAGAGTGGAACGAAAAGTCGCCCGTGCCTGTTGCCCGGCTGGCCGCAACTCCCCCAGAGCAGCCGTCCTTTCTTGCGGGATGGGGGGGGCGCGGGGGAGGGCGCTCCAACCTGATCCGCTGTGCCGCTGCAGGTGCTTCGCTTTGCTTTAAGACGAAACAAATTAGCATTGGAGACAGGGGCCTGGGAGTGCCGCCCTCTGTCCAGGGTGCTGATCTCCCTCACCACCCGCCAGGCTTCTGGGGGGGGACAGGGAGCTCCACTCTCTGGCCATGTCCTTCCAGAGGCCTCCGCTCCCCTCCGGGCCTCTCCCGCCAGGGGTCCTTTGGGCTGGACGTGGCTGAGAGCCTGCTGCTCCTGCTCCCGGTTGTCGCGGTCTCCCTCGTGGCTCCCTCCACACCTGCCCACACCTTCACAGGTTCGTCCTTGCGGATAAGCTGGAAGTCTGAAGTCAAAGCTGGCTGGCGGTTCCTTACGGAGCCTCGGGGGAGACTTGGGCCCGTCTTTACGCTGGTTGCTGGGGGCGCCAGGAATCCTGGCGGTCCCCGGCTCCTAGCTCAGTCACTCAGTCTGCACCTCCGTCTTCACATTCCCGTCCTCTTCGTGCTCTTCTCTCTGATTGTGCCTTTTGTGTGGACACCTGTCATTGGATTCAGGGCCCACCTGGTTAATCCAGACTGGCCTCACCCGGGGAGCCTTAACTTAATCACATCTGCAACTGCTTTTTCAAAATAAGGTCACCTTCTCCAGTTCTGGGTAGATGTGTGTGGGGAGGGCCACTAGTCACCGCCTCTGCATGCAGTATGTGGGTAAGATAAATTCCTAGAGGGCTCAGTTCCTAACTCAAAGGATTTGTGAGTTACACTTCTTTTGCAGTGACGTTTTAATTTGCATCTCTCCCATAACAAACAAAGTTGAATATCTCTTTACATATATCAGCCATTTATATTCTCCTGCCTGTAAGTTCTGTCCTTATCTTTAGTCTATTTGTAACTGACACTCTTTACTAACTTTAGTAGCTCTTTGTTTGTTATGGACATTTGCCATTCATGTGTGATAAGACCCCAAAATATTTTTATCTTGCTCTTCTTTTTGTCACATAAAAATGCACTATGAAATGTATTCACTCGGGTTTTTATGGCCTATGGATTTTGTGTCATAGTTTTAATAACCTTTTCAACTTCATTATAAAATATCCCCCCCCCCCCCCCGTTTCTCTCATTCACTTCCTGGCTTCTTGGTTTACTTTTGACTTTTTTGCCCACTTTGCAATTCCTGGGGCAAGATGTGAAGTCCAACTTCACTTTTCTCCAGCAGCTCTCCAGCCATCTCCAAACCATGGATTAATAACCTCATCTTGTCTGCAGGTATCTGAGAGGCTTCCTTTGTTGCATGTTAAATTTGATATGTGCCTGGGTATTTCTGATGTCCTGCTCTATACCATTGATATTTCTGTCTACTCATGTTCCAGGTCACTTGTTTTAAGTTTCATGCTTTTAAACATTTTATAAATCTAGTAAAGCAAGCTCCTCCTCATCACTTTTTTGAGAAAATTTTTGTTACTGTCACTTATTTTATTTTCCCATATAAACTATTCTGCATGTTTGTTGACTTAAATATATATGTGTGTGTATATATATATATATATATATATAAATCTGTGTATAGTATAAGTACGTATATATTTATACACAGATATATGAATGTGTGAGAATTTATATATATTGTTGTACTGCATTTATACATTTTTAAAACAGCTTGAGATAAATTATAACTTTGTGATGTTTAAAATTCCTAACAGACACAGTTTGTTTTTCTATTTTTTTATGATCTTCTTTTGTAGTTCTCAGAAATATTTTAAATATTTTTCATATTAATATTATATATATATTTTTTGAGATAAGGTCTTGCTGTGTAGTTCAGGCTGACCTTGAACTCACTGTGTAGCCAAGGCTGGCCTGAAACTCGTGGCAATCTTCTTGCATCAGCCTCCCAAGTGCTAAGATAACAGGCGTATGCCACCATCCCCAGCTAATATTATATATTTATGATTAGATTTATTCTTATTTTATCTTTTTGTTGCTATTAACAACAATCTTTTTATTGCTATTGGTGGTTCTATGTATATATGTACATTAATACTCTATTTTATTAGTCTAAACAAATTAAATTTAAATATGTTATCAATGCATTCAGTTTTAAAACTCTCTTCAGTTTTCCAGATTCTGAATCATATTATGTACAAACCAAAAATAATTTTACTTTTGCCTCTCTAATTGTCATGCTTATTTTATTTCTCTTCTCTACCTCTGTTGCCTCATACCTGAAGAACATGTTAAGGTTCTTTGTCTTCAGTGAGTGTTTCTCCATTCAACACAATGCTAACTTGGAGGTTAAGAAAGATAAACTTGATCCTGTTAAGAAATCACCATCTTTTATTAAGTCATGAAATATTTTTATGAAAGACATTTGTTGAATATTATACAAAGCCTTTTTATCATCTATAAAAATGATCATTTGTTTCCTAAAATGCAGCCATTCTTGCATTCCTATGACAAACCCCAGTTAGTTGTACCGTAGTGTTTCATTTTTCTTTAATGTGCCGCAGGATTTTATTGGCTAGTGTTTTATCTAGGGCTTCTTCCCCAGAAGTCATAGGGCGGAGGAGCTATTGGTTCTGCGATGCTTCGTCCTTATCCACTGTTGTTCTCAAAGTGGTGCTTACATCATAAAGCAGTCTGGATGCTTTCTTTTCATTTTCTAAGCTTCAAAACGTTTTAGGCAGCACCAGAGTATTTTGTGTTTCAATATTACATAGAATTAATATTTCTTTGAAAGTATCTGATCCTAATATTTTCTTGACATAGATCTTTGATGTTTTTCTTCCTTCTGTCCTAGAGTAATTGGTTAATTTGGATTTTCTGTCATCTCTAAGTTTTGGTAAATTATATTTTCCTAGAAAATTGTCTTTTCTTTCAAGATTTTGAAAGTTATTTGCTTAGGGTTGGACCAGGTGTGTTGTGTAGCCATTAAATTTCTCTCTTGCCCATAATTAGTTTTTTCTTTCATATGTTTTAGCTTCTGTGGTTGTGCTTTCTGCTATTTCTACATTAATTTGTAAAGAAACAAGCTCTTAACATTTTTATTGGTGCTACTAGTTTTTCTGCTTTCTAATACATTTTTGCCATTATTATACTACTCATTTTACTGAATTTAACAAATATTTGACAAATATAAACATTTAACAAATTTAAAATATTTAACAAATTTAACAAATTCAGTTAACAAATATTTCGTTAACAAATTTATTTAACAACCATTTATCGAGTGCTTTCTATGTGTCTGGCCTACTTCTAGGTACTTGGGTTATATCAATAACCAAAAAAAAAACCCAAAATCTGACCCACCAGGCATGGTGACACACACCTATAATCCCAGCACTTTGGAGGCTGAGGCAAAAGGGTTGCAGCAAATTCAAGGCCAGCTTGGGCTACACAGTAAGTTCAAGGCCAATCTGAACTACATAGTGAGACCAGGTCTGCAAAAAAAATTAATCAAAATTAGATGTTTAATTTTACCTTGTTTCATTCCTACTTATTTCCGATGTGGGTTTTCTCTAAGCACAATTTTAGCTATATCCCATGGGTTTTCATGTATAATATTTGAATGGTGCCATTTCTAGGTATTTTGCAGTTTTGTTTTAGAGTTCTTTTGGTGTCAAGAATTTTAAAAAAGAAATTCAAACTTCCAAGTGTTAGGAGCTATTGTTTTCTGATTATGATATTCATTTTAACTTGTGTTGTTGTGTGACTAGAGACTGTTGCCCAAACTGTTTCTTGCTGAGGCTTCATTCAGTTTTTTGGTTTGTTTGGTTGGTTTTTGGTTGGTTCATTTTTGGGTTTTGTTATCTATTCTATGGACATTTTTGGTGGGGATTTCATTGATATTTGAAAAGATATTCTGAATTTTCAAGGTACAGACTTTGACAATATGACATTTGGGTCAAGTTTATTGTTAGTTCTTGGTGTTAGTGTTTGCTGTCTTAAACTCCTATGGGCCAGGAGGGAAAGGAAGAGACACGTGATTAACCTCCTCAAGCCTGCTTTGTGTATTTCCTACAATCATTGTTTATTTAATTTGCATTTTAGAATTCAGGCCTTCTGGAATGAACTTTACATTCATTAACATTCACCACATTTAGTTTATACAGTACAATCAAAATAAAAATATTCCCATCACCAAGAAGAATTCCCTCACGCCCTATTTAGTTGATCCCACTCTCCACTGCAGGCTTCTGACAGTCATCTGCTTTCTGCCTTGGTAGTCTTATGTTCTCCAAAATCAGATACAAATGGAATTATGTAGCTGCCTTTTGAGTTTAGCATGACCCACATTGCTGTGTACATCTGTGTCTTGCTCTTTTTAAGGGTGCGGCATATCCCACAGTATGGATATACTGACATTAATCCAATCACCTGTTGAAGGGTATTTAAGTTGTTTCCAGTTTTTGGCTACTGTAAATAGATCTGTATAAAAATTTGCATACAGATTGCATAAGTTTTTATTTCCTTTGTTTGAATGGGAAAAGTGTGGCTGCTGAGGTGTATGGTGACTATGTAGTGAGCATTATAGGGAATTACACTGTTTTCCAAGCTGGGTTCCTAGATCCAGGGTTTTTATGGTTCTGCACCAAGGCAGTTGGTATTGTCAGGGTTTTGCTTGCTGATCTTGGCCATCCTGAAAGTTGTGCAGTGATACCAGATCGTGATTTTAATTTACCTTTTCTGCATGACTAATAATGTAGAACATCTTTCCAAGTTCTTATTTGCCATCTACACATGCTTTTTAGTGAAGTCTCTATTCAATTCTTTTGCATACTTTTTGTTGTTGGGTTTTTTTTTTTAACTATTGAGTTTTGAGTGTTCCTTATGTATTCTTTTTTTTCTCCTTTTTCAAACCTGGAATCGAACTCAGGACCTTGCTCTTAGCAAGCAGGCACTGTGCCACTGAGCTGTGTCCCCAGCCCTCCTTATGTATTCTTTTTTTTTTTTTTTTAGGGAATTAGAACTGGATGTTGTATTACATAGTTATCTTCACATTAGTTAACACAAAAACATTAAAGGAAATACCAAATTGTAGATAAGATAGTAGGGAATTTGCACTGGATGCTGTATAATATAAAGTTATCTTTACTTCTGCTAATACAAAAACGACTGAGGAAATACAGAATTATAGAGAACATAGAAGGGAATTAGCTCTGGATGCTGTCCTACATAATGTTACCTTCACCTTTGTTACTCAGTTACACAGATGATGGCCCTTTTGATCATTCAGTTTTTCTCCTCCCTCATCTCCGTTGCCCTACCACTCAATCAGTTATCTTCCCTGTGATAATAACTGT